>CAEFZX010015927.1:0-39052 GCA_903066825.1 Alfaro cultratus | reverse complement strand
AACCAGCTCTCTGAAATTAATTATAGTGATTCAAAGAGCCCTGACACACAATACCATCTATAAATTTAATAGCACAACAAAAAATGTTATCTTTATGACACTTAAATCCAATTTGCATAATAGTTTGGAACACGGTGTAGAGTGAAATGTCTAGCGTCTGACTTCAAAGTGCAAACACGTCCAGCTTGAAATGTCGGACTCGTTTATGACGCGTGAAGCGCGTTCGTTGTGAACGCAGCACAAGCTTGTGGCTTGTTTATTGTTGTCATAGCAACTGCCTGCCTAAGTGTCTGTCAGTTACAAAGTTCACAGATGTGTGAGTCACATGAGAGCTTTTTATTCCCAACATATTTTGTCTCAAAGCTCTTCAGCTCAGTCACACTGATCCAATCGATCCCAGGTATCAGTTCGCTCAACAGAAAGTTTTTAAAAAAGTTTCTATTTAAGGAAAAGCAGCATCGAGTCATTGACTTGGAAAGTGGCTGAATTTTCTTTGAAACAACTCAAACTTTTCATTTAACTAAGTTTGGCAGGGATGCCGTTTCTCCCTGTACTCTTCTGTTGTGCCGTTTAACAAAGCGCTGCTGACAGGATCTGTCCATCTCCTGACCTCAAACAAGGGCACCTTTTGATTACCGTTGCCGGCGCATGATTGAGCGCTGGCGGAGCGGCGCGGAGCACCTGTGGTCGTTGACCTCTGGGTGTCCGCGTGAGTTTCCGCCGACGCTGCAGATGTCTGCAGTCAGATTTAAGAAAGACCATTATTTCCAGCTGTTACGTCCAATATCATGGGAGGAACATTTGGCTATTTTCTCCTCAACTTCAAAGAGCGGGGATTTAATTATTTTTTTTTACCTCTCGGACTTGATTTATTTAATTTAAACATTGTAAACTGAATAATTAATGCCTAGTTTTAGACAAATGCAACTTTACAGTAAAGTTGCAGTATGTAACTTTTATTAAAAAATATGTTTTTTACAATAAATTGTAAGTTAATGCGATAAATAATGTTGTCGTAAGGGCATAACGCATTCTCAAAATTAAATTCTAATAAACACTTAACACTGAAGACATTTTAAATATCTAAAATAAATAAATAAAATATTAATCAACAAATAAAATGGATTATGAAGTCTCTGTAAACAAAATCGTCCTTCAAAAAAGGCTAGCTGAGACCAAAACACCAGACTGAAAACTTTTATCATCCAGTTTTTGGTAGAAAAAGAGAGAAAATAGAAAAATTATATATCCAGAAAATGGAAATTATTAAACTAATTTAAATTTATCATGCAATTAACTGATTATTGTCTATTCCTAGTTTGTTATGAGACAGATAATCTGTGAAAACACCAATTTTCTCAACCTCCTCCCTGAGCTACTGTTGCTGTTATAAGAAATGCATCGCTCCCAACCAAAAGCAACCAATCAGAGACAGAGGCAGGGTCGCAGCGCTGTCAATCAACCTCATATACTCGCTGCTCAATGTGTTAATGGCAGAGAAATAACTTTCAGTTACAGGAAAACCGTTTTTCCACCATCATCGATGGCTAAGCTAACTAGCTAACTAGCATTATCTAACTGCTATTATGTCTAACTAATGCTAGTGTAACTAATGTGATGACTAGCATGATATTAGCTATGACTAGCATAACTCATGGTACGCTAGTTATATATCAATGGTAGCTGCAGCGCCACATGGAGGGTGATTGACAGCGCTAAGATCCGCTTCCTGGCTCTGATTGGTTGTTTCTAGTTAGCACTGGGAGAAGGCAGAAGAGCTCAATCTTTTCTCAAATTGTCTCATAACAAATGGTGAAAACAGTGATAGTTTCAATATCAAAACATATATTGTTTTAATAAAAGTCACGTACTTTTGCTTTAGCTCCCTTAAATTCTAGTAAAGTGGTTATTTGACACCTCTAACCTTGGTTGATGTTTGTACGCTTAGCAGGCCGCCAACGACCTCCTCGCTCCTACAATTAACAGCCTTCGACTCCCAGGCGGCCGAACTGAGCCCAGCGTCAAAACAGCCTGAAATCACAGCGATTAACTCAGTCAGGCTTGCTGTCCCCATCCGGCTGCCATCACACCTGCTTCTCTGCCGCTGCGTTGCCAGGTTTGAGTGCGATTCCCAGGAAAAGGTTTGGGGTCGGTTTGAGCCAGGCGGGTTTTTGTGCCTGTGGGCTACCGTTGAACTTTTTGAGTCGATCCAGGAGCAAAAAGAGAACGACTTCCAGCCAGACTTCAGGGATTCACATACTTTTTACCCCAAATGGATCAACAGCTGGAGAAAAAAAAGCATCTAAATCAACGTGGGGAGTTTTTCTTGAGCTTTCCAAATCCAGTCATCAGGGGCCCAGTGTCCTGCATGTTTTATATGCGTTCCTGCCCTGTAGTAACTGGCTGCAGTGGTAGAATTACCTCTTCAACATGTCAGCAGGTTCTGAAAAGCCTGGCAATAACTCACTGGTTTCAACCCAGTATGCTGGAGAGAAAACATGAGTTTTCAGTTTATTTAACGCATTCTATGTTAAACTTTTCAGATACAAGTAAAAGAAAAAAAATTGTATCGTGGTGAAATTTTGTGATTTTTATTCTGTAAGCTTGTAACCTAAATTTCTAGATATTATTATTCTCTTTTTGATAGAAGCACATTTGAAGCATATTTAAAAAAAGAAGAAGACTTGACTGTTATGGCCACAGATTCAGTGTCTGACTGTCATTCTTGAAGCAACCTTGAAAAAGCGACGGTCGCATGTAAAGCTGCATGAATTTAACAAAAAATGTTTATCAATAAAACACAAACTTAAAAATCACTTATTACAATTTATTTTCTTTCTTTCCATCAAAAAGCCTCACACTGTCGAAACTGCATTGATCTGTTCTGCAATCCTTCTGCGGCTCAACAGGAAGTAAGCCTTTCAAAATAAAAAACTGAATTTCACAATAAACGTAACCTAAACTGATATAAACTTTACTTACTTTGAAAGACAAAAAAAACTTCAAAACGAAAGGTACTGGACAAAATATATGATGGCCATAGTGATGTACAGTAAAGCTGTACATCTGTACGTCTTTGAAAAGCAGAAGAGGAGCCTCCTGCACAACCAACAATAATGCAGCAAGTGGTTTCTGGATGATACATCAATAATAAAACAGTTGTCTTTTCCAGCAGCCATTGTATAGCAGTAAAACCAGCTGACCAAACGTGCTGGAACTCAGCTTGGGTTGCTAGGTAACAAGCTGGGCTTTACTGGGGTTGCTAGGTAACAGGCTGTACCTGCCTGTACCTGTGATGTTACATTTTAAAAACGGCTCATTTTCCAGATACCAAAACACATTAACTTCTCTCCGAAAGCCAAGTGGATGTTTTTTATGAAGTTTATTTTTAAGTTCTTGGTCTGTTTTTAGAAGAAACTGAAATAGAAGAAAATATTAATCTCGCATAACGGGTCCCTTTTTTGGTTTCACATCTTTATAACAGACGCCAATAAATGCGACGAGTTCCATTTTTTCCTCATGATACCAGAAACAGTGAATGAGTTTCTGTGCTTTTCATTCATCTTACAATAAAACAATAAATTGTCCCAATAAACGATTATATTGTTGTTTTGAGACAACAATATCATATATTGATAACAGCAAAACAATGCAAGCTCACAGAACAATGAACTTAAATTTTCAAAGAAACGCTCCACACTGGAGGTGGAAGATTTAATAAATATTCAAAATAAAACACGGTAACCAAAAACAACTTAAAAAATAAAAACTGAAATAAAAACTTACAACCACAAATAATGAATAAGACAGATTATGAAGCCTCTGTAAGTAAAATGCCAATAAAAAATATTAATCATCATAATAGAATCTCATTTTAATTTATCTTAATTAAATATTTATTCATGATATTTAAATTTTTTGAGAAACTGAATTTTCCAGAAATAAACTGTGTATTCTGATGCTTATATTGTGTCTCCTCTAATGTAAAAACATAACAGCTTCACCTTCTGAACAGAACTTTTCCTCTGGTTTCAGTGTTTTCATGTCTGATAAATAGTGAACTTTGTTTTTTATTCACATTTCTTCCAGATGACAATAACACATAATTCACATTATCCTACAGTTCATTCATATTTAACCTGCACATAAAAGCCGTGCAAGATGAAAGGAAAATGAGTGGTAATAAGAAACAGGCTGCTGTTCTCCTGATCCATCTACTTCCTCCAGAACCGGGTCGGTGTGAGTGTTTGCCCTTGTGTCGGGGGGTGAACCCATCCGCCACAGCGTCATTAAAGAGCCATTTGATGTTGGAGGGGCAGGTGATTAAAGTGTACTTTGGCTGGCCTTGGACGGCCCGCGTTCTGGGGATCTTCCAGTAATCCATATCCCCAGTCAGTGTGACCTAACGGGCTCGGCAAGGCCCAGTTAAGAACTCAATCCCCTCTCATTAATGGAGGTAATGACTGTGATCAATCTAAAGATGGTGAGGGCGAGCGCAGCGCCGACAGCGGGGTTGGAGGTAGCGGGATAAAGACGTAGGAGATGGAAACCAGGTGAAAGAAAGGAAAACAGATAAGAGGATTGATTCTGGAGGTGGAGAGGTAAATGGAACGGGGAAAAGTTTGAGCCCAAACAAACACGACTGAAGGAGAAAAAGAAACTGGGTGGGGATGAGAGAGATAAGATTAAAGGCGAGTAATCAAAGACGGGACGCAATTAAAGGTGGAGGAATTGAGACGGAGGGAATGCCGGAGGCAACAAAGACGGGGAGAATCTGGACAGACCCGGTCCAGATGGGACACGCCTCACCTGACGGCTCCTTCACTGCCAAAACAATAAATATCACCAAGAATTTCATCTGATAATAGTAACACAGAGGAACAGAACAGGGCCGGACAGAGACTTTTTGGGGACCTGAGCACGTTTTCATTTAGGGGTCCCCAATACCAACAAGTCACCACCAGAAGCTTTATCATCCCTAATCTACTGTATGTGTGTAACATGCTAACTACCATTAGCATCTGTAATTAACTCACATCATGTTTCACATACCTGGGGTGGTGGACCTAAGCAGCTGCTTAACTCGCATTACCTTGGGCCGGCTCTGCAGTGTAACTAGTACTTTTTTATCAATATTAAGGAGGAGCTAAAATAAGCTTCCATATTTTGCTGAAAACTTACTTGAGTTAATTTGTCTCATTTCAAGTGTATTAAGATATTTGTACTAAAAAGTTGGCCAAAAATACTTGGTAAGATTTTGTGTTTTTTCTGTTTTTAGCATTAGAGGAGGGGGAGAAATCCTTCCACTCTGCTTAAACTTTCAGGCAATCACAAAACTCCCCCGGGGTTTGATTACCTTCCCCATTCAAGCCGGATCAGCCTCTTTAATTAAAATAATGAAGCTTTATTATAACCTGTCACAACGTAAAGGACAGGAACTCTTCAAACCCCCAGAGTCCTGTCAAATTTCATCCAACCTCCTGGACTCTTTTATTATTTTATTTTTTTGCTAATTATGTCAGTTATTTAAGTAGAAATGTTCACATTTATCTTCTTTTAAGGAGAAATTGATCAACAATCTTCTTAAAGATTTCAAAGCTCTTTGAAATCTTTCTCATTTGGAGTTAAAATGTAAATAAATCACGAATAATTCAGGAATTTTACAAGACATATTAAATATAACAACACAAAGTGGTTTCTCTGGAAGGAAAGTTAAAACTTTGCTCCACTAAATGCATGCACAGCTTTAACTTTTGTAAAAAACAGTGAATTTTACTTTATTCCTCCTCACTTTTATTTACTTTTCAATAATTATTACATTAATTTAACATAAATGCTGCCTCATACTTTCTGATTTTAGTTGGCAATCAGTTCTGTTACCAGGTAATATATTATATATTGAATATATTACCAGATGAAAATTTAATAAAATAAAAAAATACAATTTTAATAAGAGTAATTTTATTATGATGTATTTCTGCTCTTACTTGAGTAAAATGTCTGTATTTTCTATCCACTGAATGAAAATCAAACTTTTTTTTTTTTTTTTTTTCCTCCGAAGAGTTTTTTTGCGGCGCTAGTGGCTCGCATTTTCCACAACAGTAGGCTGACAGGAAGGGGGAANTGTCGTCGGGTCCGGGAGTCGAACCCGCGACGGCCGCGTCGAGGACTCAAGGCCTCCAAATGTGGGTCGCGCCAACCGCTACGCCACCACGGCACGCCCAAATCAAACATGTTTTAACCAAAAATCCATCAGACACAGAGACGCAGCTGCAGTTTTTATTAAAGTTTCATAAGTTTTTCATTGAAAGAAACTGATTTGGAAAAAGTTTCATTTGTTATTTATATGAATTATTGTCATTTACCAAAATTTCTACTTAACTTTACATTTTGGTTCCTCTAATGGTGTAATTTTTAAATATTAAATGACTGATAATTTGATCAGTTATTCTGTACTTGAGTAAACGTTTTACCAAATACTTTTTCACTTTTACTTGAGTAAAAATATGTTGAAGTGTTTCTCCTTAACATTTTTCGGTACTCTACTCACCTCTGGATAAATGACAGACTGATGTCATGCACTCTACCTACACTACCGTGCGTTACTAGTGAATCAATTGGAACAAATTTAAATGTAATAAACCATTAATTGACATTTAATGATAGGCCAGTTAATTGTTTGCATCAGGACGGCCCTGCAGCTCCTGCCTCGCTGCAGCCAGCGGCGCTGCTGGCGCTGCTCCCCTGACAATCTGCTCTTTAATAGCTAATATCAGGGTACATTTCCTCAGGCGCTGGGGTGGAACTGAGAGATGGAGGGATGCGCTGTGGGCATTTCTTTCAACCTCTACTCTCTGCGGTGCTGCTGTAAGGACACGAACACTCAGACCTAACAGGCTGCTGCTGAGTCATCCGCGTAATTCATCCTGCCTCTCTGAGCAGACGCCCGTCCAGCTCAGACTACATGCATGTTCAGTGATGAAGAATCTGAGTGTTAAACGGCTGGCTGGACAACGACCCTCTTTCTGCATGCTTTTATACGTTTTAGACCACAAACCAATGAAGTGGCACCACTGAAAACTACTTCTAAGCTTTGATAATGTCATCATTTTAAACTTCTCTGAGAAGAATGAATTTAAAAGCCAGCAGCAAAGGAACAGATGTAACGAGAGATGCAGCTAATGGAGACGGTAAATCTGCAAAACACAAAATACTACCAAGTACTCTTGGTCTTGTTTCTAGAGTAAATATTTTAGTAGACTTGAAATAAGACAAAACTAACTAACAAGTAACTTTTCAATAAGATACAGACGCTTGTTTCAAGTATATAATTTCTTAATACTGATGAAAAAGTACTTANTTTTATATAATATACACTCTCTTTTTTAAATTATATATTTTTTTTATACAGTTTATAAACTTAATATATATATATATATATATATATATATATATATATATATATATATAATAACATTGAATAATACAAACTAAATGCTATTATACATGTGTACTAGTTTACGGTTTACTTAGTGTTTGTCACTTGACGTTATTTTCAAATAATTAAAATAATATGGTCCACTTAAATACCACTCTGCATTTCAAAATAAGAGTTTTTTTTGTTTTTTTAGTTTGCTAAAATGAATGATGTAAGCTAATTACTAATTATGTTAATGATGGTAGATATGTTACACATAGAGCAGCTTAGGAATGATGGATCATCTGGTGTTGACATGTCAGTTTGGGGGCTCCAAATAAAAATCCGTTTTGGGCCCCAGAAAGGCTTGGACCGGCCCTGATTGCAGTCCAGGCTCGTTGTGTACAGCGAAAATGCTTTAATAATAACCTTTCTGTATATTGTGCTGCTCTAGCAGTTCCCATCCAAATCGAAGGTAGTGACAAAAGTCCAAAAAGTGAAAATTTACACGTCCATTTGTAATATTCTTCCAGGCATTACGTCACAATCCATATATGGTCATCACTCCTTCATGTTTGAGTGACTCAAAACGCTCTTTTTGTTTCAGAAAAGTTTTAAAATTCTCTGAAAACCAGCAGAAAAGCCACCTTTGGCGTTTTCAGATTTATTTTTTGGCTCTTAAATATGTATTTTTTTAATTGCTTTGGTGATTTTCATCCAACAAAATGTTTCAAGAGGGAAAGTAAGTCAAAACAAAAGCATAAAAGTTCAACTTTTTCCACGGTTTTACAGCTTTTCAGGTGTTTTGAGAAGCTTTCTTTCTCTAAAGCAGGAGCATTTGAAAAATATTCAACTATCGTAGTGAGTCTAAACTCATAAGATTTATTTAATAAGAATAAAACTATTGGGTTTTGCTTATTGTGCGACAGATATTTTTATTTCCAGCAAATAAATGTGAGAATTTAGCAAAAGAAAATAGAAAAGATTGTTTCCCAACACACTTAGCTGTGATGAAAATGTATTATGAGTAATTTTGTCAGTTCATCGGTTTCTATTGCCCTATTTTCACTTTAATTTAAAATTTTTTGCAACTGGAGGGAGTCTGTCAAAGAATAAAAGTTGTAACTGATTCCAAACACATTGTGAGGAGCAGAAGGAGAAGAAGTGCTTAGCTTCTTGACAAATATGGCAGCGTTTCACCATAACGACTTACACTGTGTAGCCGACTGCCAAAATAATCTTAATTTGACAGCTCTGATGGCTTTGTGTGACCTGGACAACTTAAAGCTTTTCCCCTCCTGTAATTCAAGGGGAAAAACTACAGCCTTACTTGTATTTGACTCCGTTTGTCAAGTTTCTTTGCTTAAAAACACAGACTTCAAATTGGAAATGGAAGTAAACAGAGTATTATTTGCGTGGCACAATCACACGTATTTTTAAAAACAGAAATGAGCAATCAGCCAGCATTGTCAACACCATAATTTCCATGAATTTAAGAGCCAAAACAAGCCATTTTAAATCCTCCTTCAATAAAAGCCAGCAGAGCTCTGCCTCCCCGTTGATTCCACCGACTCTGGCTGCGGCCATTACTCCACCACCAAACAGAGACTTTCATTAGAGCCCGTGAAACACTTCAGCCGTTCAGATAATGCAGCATTTATCCGCCTTGACTATTAATTCTTCTGACATGTGAGCATATTAATATTCATTACCCAGAACTGCTTGCGATAAACCAACACCCCCTTTGTGCTCCTGAGATCTCAGGTTTGTGTTATAGAATCGTGCAGGTGATATTTTTTAGGGAAATGAACTGATTAATGTTTGTTTTCATCTTATTATGGCTCCTTTTTATCTGTTTATTAAGATGATCCAGGACTAGTTTTACATGTTGGCCTAAATATGTTGTAATTTTCCTATAAACTAAAAAATTGCTGTTTGTGATTCGCCAAAACTCATAATTACTTCAGAAATGTACATCTTTTGTTATATTTCTCACCCATGGAGGTCGCCATTTTTTCACCGATGGGTTGATGACGCGTTTTGGTCCATTCTGTACTGGAGTCTACAGAGGAAACACAGCATTGCTAACTTTACCTGAGTAGTTGTTTATCATATTGCGTTTGACTGGTGTCATTTTAGATAATGCCACACTGTGTCACTGTTGAGTGAGGTGAATCTGGATCGATTCCCACGCGACAAAAAGAAGAGCGCAGCGACAGAGTGGAACACAACTTCAGAAGGAACTACATTTGTGCTCTCAACATTTCTCTCCAGAAGACTGTGAGTCATTTGTATGAGCAAAACTGACAAAGGTTCTAACAGGTGATCGTTTCCTTAACGAGCTAAAAATAAAGGCCGTGCTGAGACAGGCAGAGCTGGACGCTCGTTCAAGTTTTTTGATCCACATCAGAGTTCAGTTATATGTTCACACCTCCCCAAAACGAACCGGACTTTCCAGACAAATAAACTGGATCTCGATCAATGAGATCCAGTTTCCAGACTGGACTCCTGCCAGACATGGAGGTGGAAGTGTCATGATCTGGGATGCTTTGTTGTTGTAATCCAGCTTACTATAGTAGAATCCACCACTAAATTTACTGTGCATTTTATGGTCTAAGGAAAAAGTGACACTATCTGCAAAAAAAAGAATAAATAAAGCTGAAGCTGAACTGGACGTTGCAACATGACAGGGACTCAAAACACACCTACAAATCCACAGAGAACTGGCTGAGGATTAAGGAATAGAACGTCCTGTACCGAGTCAGAACCCAGACCCATTGTATTTCAAAAACAGAGACACTCTCATTAATAACATACATGTAAATCTACATCACTTCAGCTCTGTTCTGCAGTCATAAATTTCTATTACAATGAGAAATGGTTTTAGAGACCACAAATGGAAAATGTAGTTTTCAATTTTTAATAATAATAAAAAAAAGAACATAATCCTATAATTGAGTAACAGTGCAGCCTACGTGGGAGTACAAGGTTCTAATCCAGGAAGCACAAATTAGCTTTGACATTTTTATAGGAGGGATATAAATCTCTAAAATATTCTCTCTAAAATGGAATAAAACAACTCATATTGTGCACTAAATGCAGACAGTAGTCATCTTTATATCTTCGTGATAAGCTTAAGAAAATTGATGGAGGCCTGGAGCCGAGATGTTTCTGCTTCTTCTCTAAATTTCCAAAGTCAAAGTGCCAGCTTTTATAATTTCTGCAGACTAAGAGAAGATTATATTATCCTTCACATATGTTTGTTCATGAGACAGAAAAGGACTTATCAGCAGTGCAATTTGTTGCCAACTCAGAGCAACGAATAATCAGCATCTGGTTCCCATCAGTTGCTGGAAGATTTATTTTTTGCAAACCATTTAATGCGTGTTTCGTCCAGGACATAACCATGAAGCAAACACCTGGCCAACATCACAGGATTTACACCACTGCTTGCACACAACAGCACAAATACACACTTTAAGCAACAATGTGTTCCTGCCAAAATTTTAATTAGAAAAGTGGCCCATTGGATAAAAACACAGAAAAGAATCACTTTTGGTATTCTCTGTTATGGAAGTCGAAATAAAGTAGCATTAAACTTTCATAGGTTTTTATTTCCTGAAAAGAATGAAAGGTGTTTCTGTTTTGATCATTTCTTCTTTATTTACTTCAATTTTGCCTTATTATGTCATTCTTTTGTGTGTTAGTTATTGGTTTAATCTTATCTTTAGTGCTTTTTCATTCAGTCTTTTCCTTTCTGTTGTTTATTATTGGCTTCTGAAATTCACTTTTACCTTTAGAGTTCAGGTGTTGCTGTATTTTTCTCTAAATGTGGCGTTGCACATGTTGACTTTGGTCCAAGAAATATTGTTCAACAAATACTGTGGCTCTTTTGGAGGCAACTTTACAAATCTAACTTGTAGCAGAGCATTATTTGTAAAGGGATGGGATTTTTTAAAGGCAAACAAACCATCATAGTACATGTTAGCTTTTCCTTAATCACACTCCATAGACTGAACTACTTTTAAATTGCTTATTAGAATATAAAGTCATTAAAACACAACACAATGTCGACTGGGAATCTTGTCAAAGTTAGTATGTGTTTATATTGTATTGCGGGACCATAAATCTCTGTTTTCCCATGAACACAAGCAAAAACAAATACAGAGTTTTCATATGGATGAAAGAGCGAAAAATGTTTTCATTTTCCCAGATATCTAGCTTTGTGCGAACTGAGCAGCTTAGTATTCCTTTTTTCTCAGTTTCAGTAGAGTAACTGTCAGTTTTTTACATATTTTACTGAACTGACAGAGAAAGGAGCAGGTGACCTGAAACAGCCGTAAAAAGGATGACAATGAGCATCGAGTGCTTGGAAAGTAAAAACCGGCTTCTGAAAATATGTATCTATAGAGGAACTAAAAATCACTCCTGTTCTCTCAAGCTTAAAAATCAGATATTTTCTCTCTAACCTGGCAGTTTGCTGTGATCACATCAACCAGTATGTAGTTAGTTATGATCCACAGAGAGTTTATTCAAGGCCTAAAGGGATTAAAGGTGTCCTATTATGCTTCCTTTAACAGGTTAGAATAAGTCTACAGGCTACAGACGTGTTGCATGGTAACGTCACGTACGCAACTTCCCGCCCCCATTTTCCCACTGGTGGGCAAAAAACTGCTTGCCGATGATGACCAGCATTGGTTTCAGCTGTGAAGTTGTCAACATAAAGCACTAAATCTTAAAAGTAAGCCTGATATATAACAGAAAAAGGGCTGCAGTGATTTGCTACTAATTGTCAACACTACGACAGCTAGATAACAATCACACTCAGGAAAAGGTTTTAGTAAAGAAAACATAACAAGGGAAAGAGAAGTAGGTCAATTAGCTTGACTATGACAACCTTCACATGTCGATGTGATGTGGAGTTTGGTGTGTTTTGGTCCAGTTTTAAAAAAGTAGCCCTAAACACCAGCTCTGACAGATCATCAGTAGAGCAGGCCAGGTGATTAAATTAGCTAATCGACCACCGCTCTGTTAAATTAGCTAATAGCAGCGGCAGCTAATCTATCACAAAATAAACATCAAGCCTGAAAACTTAAGACTGTAACAGACTGAAATGTTTGCCTGTTTTATGGAGCTGATTCCTGATACATTAGCGCCGTTGTTAGTCAGTTGCTACGGAAACAAGTCTGTGAGAGCGAGAAAAAAAGAAGAAAACAAGGGTTTTCTGCGTTGTTTTTCCCTTTGCTGTGGCGCACTGCACTAAATTAATAATACCTACATCTCCAGGCTTCATTTTGTTAACAGGAATTGTTCAACCACGTCAGCGTAGCTATGGATGACCTGTAAAAAAAAAAATAAAATCGTCTTTTCGCCCTCCATGCGCAAAATATCTGGATGTAAACAATAACATGCAACGTGTCAATACAAAACGTGTTCATTAATTTCAAAATGGCTTTCAAAAGCCATTGTACAGCACACATTGAGTGAAACTAGCTGCCCAAATGTGCTGGAACTCAGCTTGGGTTGCTAGGTGACGGGCTGGGGTTGCTAGGTAACGGGCAGTGCCTGCTGATTTCCGAATGTCTTTGAAACGGCTCACTTTCAGGACAACAGAAAATATTAAGTTATTGTCAAAAACCGGTTGGGCGTGTTTTTAAGAGCTTGGACTGTTTTTAAAAGCATATTCCATTTAATATGTACTTCCATATTAAATGGAAGTACAGAAAAACCCGTGAATTATACATCCAGTTTAAGAACCCGTGTAACTAACAGCAGGAGAAAAAAGTGCATTTTAAGGTTAATGTTGCAGCAGCTGCATAAAGCCTAGGGAACGTGTGTCGGGGAATGTGTAGAGGGCAGGAAAACACAGACCTTTCCTGTCTGTGCCGTTGGGGACCTGCAAGGTGTTGATGCCCTTGGCGGTCTCCTGGTTGGCCGTTTCCTTGGTGACCGCTGAGCCTTTGAGCTTACTCTTCGGGGTTTCCAGGGCTTTTAGCTTCTTGGCATGTTTGGTGCCCTTGTAGTGGGCCAAGGCCTGGCTCTGTGAGAGGACCAAACAAAGACATATTTAGCAGGCGAAAGCAGCTGAATGTAGACGCGGTATGGAAAATAAAGAATAATACGGCTACACAACAAGCTAAACAGGATTAGCAGAGCAATGGAATGAAAATTTCTATTTAGTAAGTGTTTATGCTGCTTTTTGCTTTTGCACTGGCTAAATAAATTACACAAGAAAATCAATCATCCAAGACATGTTTTTCTTCTCTGTAGTAAATCTCTTTTCTAGAATGTCTCAAATATCCAACATGTAATACAAGACAATCACTGAGCAGAGAAACGCAGTCAGCAGGATTTAGGGCCAGTGAAAAAAGCCAAAACCAAAAGAGAGGCCTAATTTGGAGAAAGCTGCTTGGAGCCCACTCTGAAACATCTTTGGAAAGCCACTGGACTGGTCCTAATCCTTCCATTTTTAGGCATTTTGTGTCCAATCAGTGTGCTTTGTTCGGTGGAGGAATGACATGAAAGTGAACACACAACGAATAGCAGAGAAAAAAATCTTCTCTGCTATCCGACTTCACATAAATGAGAAGGTGGAGCAGCTAAAACACATTGTAGAAATAAACTAAAGAGACGCAATACATGGCTGCAGAAAACAGACTTTTGTTGCATTATTAAGGTCCTAAATGATGCATAAAACCTGAACACTGACGATCCTGGAGATCAAAAATTATTTATTTTACCTGTACAAACTTTAAACCCCTCAAAACTTAATATTTTCTTTTTTTTTTTGTTTCTAAAAACCACCATATCTTCTGTTATTATTCTGGTAAAAAGTTTAAGTTTCAGAATCTCACAATGAAAGATTTATAAATATTTGACCTAATGTTTATGTAATTGATACACATGTTTACAAGTTTTAAAAAAAATGGTAGAAACCCCATTGGCACATTTGACAACTCCCATAAAAATACACTGCAAAAAATATTTTTGGTCTAGTTTCTAACTCAAATAACTACAAAACAAAACTAACTGTTCAACAAGATAAATAAGCTTGTTTTAAGTCAACTACTCCTTAATATTGATGAAATAGTGCTTGTTTTACAGGTAGATTATATAATATCACTTATAAAAAGACACTTTTCCATAAGTGAAATAATGTGCCTGTGACCTTTTTAATCCATATTAAGGATATATTGTCTTAAACTAAGCTCCTATTTTTCTGAAAATTTACTTATGAGTTAGTTTTGTCTTATTTCAATGTACTAAGATATTTTGACTAGAAACTAAACTAAAAATACTTGGTAAAAATGTGTGTTTTTGCAGTGTAAAGCTTTAAAGAGTGTATTTTTAAAATTTTTAAGATGACAAGAGTGTCTCTGAACTTTTTAATTTGTAATTTATGTCTTCTTTTTATATGTGCTATAAATATGATGTGATGCAGAGCTTTACTTATCTAATAGATTCCTAAAAATGGGAAAGATGAGGGAGAGGACAAAGAATAGTATTATTTTTTTTTTTACTTTCTCAAATTATAGGTTACATTTTCTAAATATTTCACTCTCAGATTCCCAATAAAACAACAAAATATTGATTTATTTTAAGACGTTTTACTTGTCCTTGCCAGGTGAACCAATAATTGTAAGAAGTGTGCAAGTTTCCTTAAAATTTCCGCTTTTCTTTTCTCAATTGACAACAGAATTGTGACAATTAATTTTATTATATAGCTAAAAATGTCATGGAGGAAGCATTGTTTGATTTTACTGTCTGAACACGTAGATTCACTAACATTCACCTTCAAAACAACAAATTCATCCAGACACAGACAGGAGACGCAGACTCTGAGCTGTCCTTGTTTACCGCTGAGGATTTCCCAGCGTACTTTGCCTGTGGCAGGAAGGAAGCCATGAAGGAGGGATGAAACTGCCTCTCGGCATAAATAAGTCAGCCAGTTTCAGGAACACATGGATTATTATTTATGGTCCACAGCTAAACAAAGGCCAGGATCGCCTGTTTTGTTTTCAGTGTTTAGATCAGTCACTGGTGGTCCATGGGCTCCCCCTGGTGGTCAGTGAGGTAAACGACCATTTATTTACAGTGACGTCAGCTCAAAGTGCGACGCTACAGCTAGCTTAGCAACGGATTGTGTTTAAAGATAATGATGGATAAATGTCTTAAAACCGGGTCACTCAAAAGAAAATCTGAATAAAACAACGCCAGGATTAATTACATGGCCGGAGGAAACAAAGTCAAACCTGAAGGGAGGATTCGTGTCGTTCATTCGTGTCGTTCATTAGCCGTGAACGAGTCAGTTGGTGAGAACTGTTCTGTTTTCTACGACTCCGCTGCTATTGTTACTTTTATTAGCTATTTTTATTTAATTAAAAATTCTTAAATTGAATTAAATAAATAGCTAAATACAAAGGAATGGGTGAATTGTTTTTATATTTACTATTTCTGCCAAAGCAACTCAACTGTTTTTCTTTTACTGTGCTTATAAATTACAAATATCCCCAAAATGTTATTAATTCACACAACACTTTGTAAAAGAGCAACTTATTTATTGATTTTCAGGTGTTTGACATCACTGGGAAGCTTTAAGAATCAGTAAAAAGCTCAAAACCTCCTCGACTTGTATGGTTTTATCAAGGCCAAGAAAACTAATATTTTAATTTCTGGTTGTATATTTTAAGATGTGGTATTGCAGGGAAATTTTAAGTTAGGTGGTCTGTGAGTTTTTATTAATTGGATTAAATGAGCTTGAAAACTTAAAAACAGCTTTAGATGCTTAATTTTTTCTAAAAAATGATTTTTATTGTTTCTCTTAAGGCTACAAATCTTTTCAGTGATTTTTTATTTTAATTCTTTTGGATGATTTCCTCTACGCAGCATCACTTTTTCAAACTAACTGCACATCTTTTCCTGGCATGTAACTATTAATTTGACCCCACATTCGTCACCCTGCAGGTACCAAAGACCTGGCTAACAGTTTGTCATGAGTCTGCTGTAATATGGATGGCTGTTTAATGCAGGCTTAGCGATATTTCATCTTTTATCAGCGCAGTGAAATGGAACGCCCCGGTTCCACGTCTGGTTTCATTAAATCCAGGAGTGAAATGATTTGTTTTCCTTCCAGGTGCTCTTTGAAGAAGAAAAGACATGGAGGGGGAAAAAAAAGAAGAAAGAAAACAGTGATGCTGTAATTCATGAAGAGGTTAAATTCAGATCTGGAGCCATTATCACAGAAATATTTCAGGCAATTTGAAAGGAAGGATTCATTTAGTTTTAGTCCTTTACGTTTTTGTTTTGGTCTAGTTTCTAGTGCAAATATCTTAATACACTTAAAATACAATAAAACTAACTTAGCTGTAACTTTTCAGCAAGATATAGGAGCTTATTAATATTAATCCCTTAATATTAATTAAAAAGTACTAGTTCTGTTGGTAGATTATCTCACGTTCTGTCTTATTTCAAATATAGATATTTGAATCAGAAGCTAGATAGCTTAGTTACATTTTGTGTTTTTACAGTGTATTTTCATGGGAGTTGACCTTTTTTTCCACTTGGAAACGTTTTAAAATCAATATTAAAAAAATTATTTACTTAAAATGCTACTATATCTTGCTGAAAAGTTGCTTGTAAGTTAGTTTTGTTTTATTTCAAATGTACTATAATATTTGCAATAAAAAGTAGGTCAGAAATACTTGTTTTTGCAGTGATTAATGTTCAGTTTGATCTCATAATTATTCACTTTCACATTTAGGGCAACACTAATATTTTCTTCCCATTTTTAGTTTTATGCACATGACTCATTGTCATACACTGCAAAAACACAAAATCTAACCAAGCATTTTTGTCTTGAAATAAGACAAAACTAACTTACAAGGAACGTTTAAGCAAAATATCATAGATTGTTTTAAATAAACAATTCCTTAATATTCATTATTTCACCTATAACATGGGAAAATGTCTTGTGAAATAATTTGCCAGTGGAATGAGCACTTTTTAAAAATCAATATTAAGGAATTATTTACATTGCAGAAAAGTTACTTGTAAGTTAGTTTTGTTTTATTTTAAGTGTATTGAGCTATTCAGACACGTTTCTGTAGGAGTTTCTGGCTAAATGTTTCAGGTTGTGATCCTGCTGCAGGTCTTGGATCTTTTTCAGCCTCAAACTGATTTTGTTTTGTCTTTTTTAGGATTGTTCTGCATTTTGCTTCACTTTTGTTCTCATTGTGTCAACATGCAAGCATATTTTATGACTCTCTTTCAACAGCAGCTTTCTTTTTGCCACTTTTCCTTAAAGGCCACATTTGTAGGTTTCACAACAAATCAAACATTTTGACTGATTTTAGTTTGCTAACATCTCCTGATACTTCCATTTTCAGGTGATTATGATCGTAATCTGTGAGATGCTCAAAGCTTTTTATTATAAACCTTGTTTTAAAACTCCTGCTCAGGTCTGCACAGAAAAGCTGTTTTTATATGGAGTAGTGGAGGGACATGATTAAAATATTTAATCAAGTTAATTGCTGGGTCTGTAATTAATTAAGCAAAATTAATCACATTTTAATCCAAAGTTATAATAGAGAAAATAATCAGCATTTCCAATTCAAAAACACTTTTTTGCAGATAATATGCTGAATAAATAGACATGTCTGACAGAGTATTGGAGCCATATGAGTAAAAAATACAAATAAAAAAAATGACATTACGAGAATAAAGTCATAACACTACAAGTAGAAACTCGTACAAGAAGAAAGTCAAAATAACATGAAAATAAAGTTGTATAGCATAAAATAATGCCACGATATTATGAGAATAAATGTGTCATTTTACCAGAATAAAGTCAGAATATTATGACTTTATTTTTGTATGAGTTTATTCTCCTAATTAATTTTTTTTGTTTTCTAACCTTCCATTGTTTATATGAACTAAACAACAAATATATTTGTTGTTTATTTGGTCTTGGTCATTCAGCCATCAGATTGATGCAAAGTGGTGGTATGTTATGCTTGAATACTTTAAGTAAAAGGCCAACTCCTTTTAGCACAACAATAGCCTTTTTTATTATTATTATTAACCCTCCATGTGGGTCTGAATTTTGGTCGTACCAGAAACACAAAACGTGGAGTCAAAAGTGGAACCTGTAAAAAAAATTCAAATATTTGTGCACAATAACATTGACATGTTATTGTGCACAAATAAACTCTAGTAAGTTAACTCTGAAGCCAATTAATTTCACAGGTTTTTATTAAAAGGTAAATGAGTGAAGGAGGGCCACACTTTTCACATTTTTATTATGAAAAAAGTAGAAATCATGTTTTATTTTGACAGTTATTCACTTCTTTGTGTTGGCACCATAATATCCCCAATAAAATACAATGAAATTCTAGTTTTAAGGTTTTATTTCAAGCCACCATGACTTGTCTATTAAAGCGGAAATTGTTTTAGAACAAAGCTAAAAACTATTATTTCTCCAAAACAATAAAAAGACACTAAAA
Organism: Alfaro cultratus; assembly: GCA_903066825.1. Taxonomy (NCBI): domain Eukaryota; kingdom Metazoa; phylum Chordata; class Actinopteri; order Cyprinodontiformes; family Poeciliidae; genus Alfaro; species Alfaro cultratus. The sequence continues at coordinate 20,134 of CAEFZX010015927.1, read as the reverse complement.
TCCCAAAACCACAGAGAGAAACACCAAAAGCCTTTTCCCAACATGATTTGTTCCAAACCTTAGCGATTAATATTATGAAAAATAAAGCAATGAGCAGAAAATCAAGCCATAACCTGTCATACTCCATAAACTAAAATGATGTAATACACTAAAGAGTAAAAATAAAATGCAACAATCTCCTGTTCCCAAAGGATATGCTAATTAATCTGTCCAATTAAATAAAATATTTTAATTTAGTGCTTATGTTAGGACCGGGAAACCTGCTTAAGGAGTCAGGCTCATCTTTGATCTGTTGATTTCCCCAAAGCTTTTTGCTTCCTTTTTGTGATTTTTGCTTATTTATTTATCTTTTTATGGAGTCATCCTCTGAGTTTATCCACTATTCTTAGCCAGTCATAAATCTTTATGACCCAGATTCACCGGGTATATAAACACTCTCCTGGAGTCTATGGAGTCTTGTGCTTCTAAATTATGGAAATAGATTTCTTTAAGGGTGCAAGAGAAATCTATAGCGGCTCTTTTTCTTGCATTAATGAGATATGGAGGTCATTTGGATTGTTCCCAGTTTTACTGCTGCTTCAATGCACACCCCTGTGGCTGAGATAAAACCCAACAAAATGACTCCAACTCACAACAAATAAACACAGGTAGCTGTTTCAGGAAGTTATAACTATGAGGCATAAATATAGCGCTTTAGAGGCTGCAAGTTTGAAACGCGGAGAGCCTAAGAAACGTTGAGAATGATTCGTGAAACAAATAAAAATAAACACATTCCTAAAATACAGGTTTCTTCTGCTCCAAGCAAGCAGCCAGAACATGCTCCCTGCTGAGCATTATTTATATATTTGGATAAATCTAATTATTCCTGCATGTTGCTGTAGGGTTGTATCAGAAATGTACTAATGCTCAAGAGCAAGATTTGTGTTTATGTACGATAAATCTTTCATGGAAACCAGGCATATTGATGTTTTTTTCCACCAGACTAATACAGTGATGTAACAAAATAAAAAATATACTTTATATACTTTGCTCTTTTTTTAAAAAAAAAAATCCTGAATAAGAGCAAAAACTGTGGTTCAGGCTAGTGAAACTGTCAAAAATAATTAGGTTATTTCTGAGTTGGAGGTGCCATAACTTTTTAAACTGATGTTACATTCATTGGTAGAAATTTAATTTACTTGAGGCTTTTAATGCAGTGAAACAGTAAAAAAATGTAACTTCAGTCACGCTTAAAAGCAATAATTTGATTTATTTACAGCTAATTTAGAATTGTTAAATTTTTCTCAACAAATTTAGCACCTTTTGTCTAGTTTGATAATTCAAATATCTAAAAACAAAAACAGAAAGGAGGAGCAAACATAACTAATGATTGAAAATGCATGAATATGAAGGATTTCACTTCTGCTAATACTCATATATTGGTGGTAGTTTAATTACAGAGTGATGCTGACTATCAAGGCTTAATGGCAAAGGTTACATGTTTGTAGTTGAAGTGAAGGATTAACATTTTTAGTGTTTTTATAGTTTGAAGCTTAAAATAAAGTGGGGTGGTGAGGTTTGATGTACGTTAAACTCTCAGATGTCTTTATAGCTAAAAATGTTAATGATGCAAACAGAAAAAATTATAAAACTCAAGTGGAAGCCAGACAAGAACTGTGAGACGAAGATGACTGTAATAATAATAATAATAATAATAATAATAAAAAATCAATACGTAAGTTGTTAAAACCCAAAAACTAAAGGTATAAAAATACTTCAGCTGTTCAGAAGTTAAAACTAAAAACAACCAAGTTCAGTTTTCTACGTCAAGAAGAAAAACTATTTATTAAAAACTGTAAACTGATACTATTAAGTTTGTTTTCCAGTTGTTAAAAAAGACTGAAACAGAAAAAAGCTGTTGTTTTTTTTTCTTGTCTTTTTATTTTAAAATCTCTTTCCAACTTTTACTTCTTACATAAGCGCTCATGAACAGGAACATAAAATTTTATTTAGCACGCTATGTCCAATTCGTTTCTCTGGCAAATTCAATTATCTAATCCATCTGGTAGTGAATAAGTATTTTTTTTTTTTAATTACTGGTGAGTATCTGAGGGCTTCCACTCGTCACGTAAATATGGCTGACAGCCTTTTTCTTTAACGAAGGCCTGAAATGAGCAGCTGATGAGCAGGCAGTAAGTTCTTAGATATGATTTCCTCTGTAAAACATAATAATCCCGTCCTGAGTAATCACCTGCCCATTCAGCGTTGAAAATGGATTGATTACTGCTTAATGAAAGGTGCCGTGACACTGCTAGTTAGGGATGCTTCTGATTTAACAACATGCACCACCACTGATTTTCTTTTTAAATCTTTTTTGATTACTTCCAAAGTGGTATGGAAATTAGGTGCAGGAGAAAATCGAAACCCATCTGCTTGGTTAGGCGCTCGAACGTTGGTTAGATTTAGCGAGTTAATGCGAACGCCGAGCGTTTGATTAAAATACTCGAGCATGTAGAAGATACTGAATATGGAAATATGCTAATAAACTCTCCCTGCTGTGGTACCCATGATGTTCTGGGAAAACATGAAGTAATGGCAACAAACAGAAAGAAGTCCTTCAACTTCCAACAAAACTGTGATTTTAATTAATAATGTTAAGTTAAGCCTTCAAAAAATCCCACTCTTATATGTAAAGAAGAAAAAAGGTTTGGATACTCGTAATTAATAAAAGTACACTGCAAAAAACACTAAACATTACCAAGTATTTTTGTCTAGTTTCCAGCATAAATATCTTAACACACTTAAAATACCACAACTGTTCAGCACAATATGGGAGTTTGTTTTAAGTCAGTAATTCCTTAATATTTATGAAAAAGTATTTGTTATAAGGGAAATAATCTGCAAGTGAAACAAAATATTTTGGGAAAAATGTCTTGATTAATTGCCTTATAACTAAGTGCATCAGCATCAGTATTAGGGAATTAAAATGAAATTAGCTGAAAATGTGCTTGTTAGTTTTGCCTTACTTCGAGTGTACTAAGATATTTACACTATAAACTGGACCAAGAACAATTGGTAAGATTTTGTGTTTTTGCAGTGTAGTTTCATTTCTGGAGAGAAGAGTTGTGGAAAAAAACCCATTTAATTCCATTTGTTAAACAAAACACTAAATCTTAAGTATTTTTGTCTAGTTTCTAGTTAGTAGACTTGAAATAAGACAAAACTAACTTACAAGTTATTTTTCAGCAATAAATAAGAGCTTGTTTTAAGTCAACAATTCTTTAATATTAATGAAAAAGTTCTAGTTATAAGTGGAACAAAACATTTTAACTTATAATATTTGAAAATGTCTTGTTCGCTAGTAGATTATTTCACTGATGTCTAATAAATGCATCAACATTAACCTTAAGAAGGAAATATTGACTAGTATTTTTGGTCTTGTTTTCGAGTACAAATATCTTAGTTTTGTCTTATTTCAAGTGTAATAACTTACAAGTAACTTTTCAGTAAGATATTGGAGCAGTTTGAGTCAATAATTTCTTAATATTAATGAAAAAGAATAACTCCAAAAGCAGATTATAGCAGGAGCTCATCTTGGGTTGCTAGGTGACGGGCAGAGTTCCACTTGGGTTGCTAGGTGACGGGCGGAGTTCCACTTGGGTTGCTAGGTAAGAGCCTGGGCTTAGCTGGGGTTGCTAGGTGAAAGTTAGCGCCTGCTAATTTGTGACGCTACATTCAGGAGATTTTTTCAAACGGCTTATTTTCCAGACACCAGAAGGAAAAAAATTAACGTCTTGCTAAAAACCAGCTGAGTGTTTTTTTTAAGCGTTGGTCTGTTTTTAGAAGCAGTAGAAACAGACAAAAACGTGTAAAATTGCATGTCAACACAAACCATCCAGTGAGGATTAATTTGTGTGATGGCTGGTGTTTGCAGAAAAGTTTTATTTCTTTGAAGTCAAATAAAAAAAATAAAAAAATCTTTATTCACTTCTGATCCTCACGCAATTTCAGCAACACAGTAATCTACTACTTCATAAAAAACATGCAAGTGCTCCCAGTTGCATTTCATAAACTTCATAAAGTGCCTACCTGTCAGTTTTTTTTTGTCTGCTGCTCAGTCAGCATCATCGCCTACAGAGGACTGAACACTTGATCTGCATCTCAATGCAGCTGCGATTCGGGCCGAACAGCCCAGCAAATTAAGCCTTTGTGGAATCTGAGAGAATTTATATTCGAGTCGCTCACCTGTGAGTTGAACCTCAGCTGGCAGACGCTGCAGGACACATGCTTCCTCTTGGCTGTGGGAGGGATGCCGAGGGTGTGATGGAGAACGGCTTTCTGCACCGGGTCCATCTGGAAGACGGACACAGACAGACAGACGGGCCGGCTAATTAAAACGGTGCTAAAACTGACTTGTAAATCTACCTGACTATGCAGACGCTCGCTGGGCTGTGAAGAGAAAACAGGTTGCCTGCAGCGATCTGGAAAGCTGTGTGTCAATCTTTCACCTCGGTGGGTGAATTCAGGCTTTTTCACAGGACTAAGTGCTTCTTTCAGCCACATGGAGAGTTTTTACTGACCGTAGGGTAACGGCCGCTGGCAAACTCCTGAAGGGGATCATTCAAATGATTCTCCCTTATCGCCTATAACTGTGTTTTTCACTACAATTGTCCAGATAAAGAGAAAAATGTTTTAGCTATTCATATCCTCACATTATTACAGTTTTTAACCTATTGTTTCCTTTTAGATAGAGGTTTGTTGAATATTTAAAGTCTTTCAAGAAGAGTTTCTGCTCTGATTTAATGAGGATGACGGAAAAAACCTGTCGACACTGAAAGCAACGCAACTGTGGTATAGATGTATGAAAACAAGAGATGAAGTTCTGGCTTTTCTCCATAATTCTGATCTTAATCTTCTGAGATTAAAATCTGAATTTTGAGAAGAAAAAATTAAGTATTCTGAGATTGAAGTAATTATTTCAAGAAAGAAAGGCCACAATTGTGACGTTAAAGTCACAATTGTGGGGGAAAAGAGTCTGAATTTTGGGATTAAAATTAAAATTCAGAGCTTAAAGTCAGAATTTTGAGGAAGGAAAAAGTCAGATTTCTGGGATTAAAAGTCTGAATTCTAAGACAAATGTCATAATTTTGAGGGGAAAAAATTCAGAACCTTGAAAAAGAAATCACAACTATGAGAATGAAATCATAATTCTGGGTTTAAAGTCACAATTCTGAAAATAAAAATTCAAAATTTGGAAATTAAAGTCAGAATTTGAAGATTAAAGTCAGAATCCTGAGAAAAATGTCACAGTTCTGAGAAAAAAAGTGTCATAGTTCAGGGATTAAAATCAGACTTCTGAGAAAAAGTCCTAATTCAGAGGGGGGGGGAAATCAATTCTATGCTTGAAGTCAGAATAGTGAGAAAAATGCCAGAATCCTGAAAAAAGTCCTAAGATCAAAAAGTCGTAATTCTGACATGAAAGGTCACAATTATGAGGAAAAAAGTCATAATTTTGGGATTAAACTGAATTGTTTTTCGTCTTTCAGTGGCCATTTCCTCTTCCATAGTGTTCTTACAGCACTTACAGTCACTTTTGTGGAAAACATGAGTCATAATGTTTTGTAAAGGACTCTGACTTGTGACAAAGCTGGATAAACAAAGGTCATACCACATAATAAAACTATTTACCCAGCATTATTCAGATAAACATGCGATAGAGTTGTACGTTCAGAAGAAACTCTGCTTGAGGGAAGAAAGCTCCTTGACGAAAACAAACTTTGCTCATTTATCTTCTCGCTGCTGCTGGCGGCGCGGCGACTAGCAGGCGGCGTGTCGCACCTCGAGTCCAGCCTAACCTCATATCTCACTTTTCCACTCTCTGCTCATTAATCTAGCAAAGCAGAGCGCAAACACTCGGCAGATGTTTTATTTTGAAGTGCAGCTCCATGATATGAAGCAGAAGTGATACCAAGCTGTTGCTTCGCAGATAATAAGCTGGATGGACTCATTGTTCACTGACAAAAGAAGAAGAAAAATGTCCGTCGGCAGAACACGCGACACACAAAAGAGCCGCTGCAGCGCAGAAATTGTCAGTTTTCTTTTCGCTTTCTGAAAAGAACAAACGGGTCCGTCTGACTCGGGGAAACCCTCACAGTGGCCTCATGGCGGGAGAAAGTGGAGAGGTGTTGGCATAGCGTGGGAAGATTGTTCAGCAGAGAGTGTAATGATGTTAGATAGTTTGAAGAAACATCTCAGAGTTTACACTGAACTGAAACCCTAAAAGAACCGGAAGGTAAACTAAGCCAGAAGACGTTATTTGGAGGGGTTTGCACAGAGCTGGCAGTAGCTAGTTACAGTTACTCAATTTCATTTACTTACTTGCTGAGACATTAGTCCTTTAATCCTGGAAATGTTCTTCAGGTGATAAAAGGCCGACTTCGTAATTGTGTTTATGTGACTGAAAGTTCAGACCCATATTTGGGGCTGGATCAGTAGTTACTAGCTGTAATAACTATAGCCAGAGTTGGGAAGTAACTAATTACATGTACATTTACTTAAGTAACTTTTTTTGAAAAATTAACTTTTAGAGTATTTTTACTACATTGTACTTAGTACTTTCACTTGAGTAATTTTATTATGAAGTATTTCTACTCTTACTTGAGTAAAACGTTTGGTTACTCTCCCCAAAGAATTACTCAAGTAAGAGTAAAAAGGTATTAAAAAAAAAGAAAAAAAAAAGTGAAATAAGTTACTCAGTACTCAAGTACTGAGTAACTGATCAAAACATTAAACATTTAATATGTAAACATTACATCATGACAATGACAATAAAATTTTATCTTACATCATCAGATGGACCCAGATATAAAGTTAAGTGGAAATTTTGGATGTTTTATGGACCAAAGTAAAAAAAATTCAAATAAATAACATAATTACAAAATAACAAAAGAAGGTAAAAAATCCAAAACTTTTTTTTCAATATAAATTTCATGAAACTTTGACAAAAACTGAAGTCTCGTGTCTGGTTAATTTTTAGTCAAAATATTATTGTTTTTCACTCAGCGGGTAGAAAATCAATTTCACTAAGAGTAGCAACACCGCATAATAAAAATACTGAAGGAAAAGTAAAAACTACAACATAGTAAAAATACTACAAAAAGTAAAAAAAAAATTCAAACAGGTATTCAAGTAAAAGTTAGTAAATGTGACATGAAGGTTTATGACTGAAGTGTCATTTGGTTAAAAAGAAATCATAGTTTTAATGCAAAGTTACTTTAAAAGTGTGAACTTTGCATTATTTGGTAAATAATGACACTTTTAAAGCTTCAACATTGCATTAAAAATGCCATTATTTACCGCCATAAACATTCATAAAGACTCGTTCATGTCTATGACAAAGAGACATTTCAGCAAACAGGAAGTAATCAGATGCAGCTGGAAGCGTAAACCTGGAACAGAGAGGCTGAACGCCGGTGTCTGTCTGGACAGGAAGTGAATAAGGAGCAGCTGGGTGGGCAGGCTTTGGGGTCAGCTGACGCCTGGCTGGGGTCAGCTGACGCCTGGCTGGGGTCAGCTGACTGAGAGCAACCAGAGGTCAGACTAAATCACACTCTGGATGGCTCCGGAAGAAAAACAAAAAACAATCTGTTCCTTAACCTCAACTATTAAAGGCTGTTCAATATCAACAGTTAATGTCAGGGCTGAAAAACATCACAATAAGTGTTTTATATCAGTCAATATCGATAATTATTGATTCATTTTAGTTTTAAATATCTAAAATACTGCTTGACTTTTTTCATCCAGTTTTAACTCCAAGTCAGTGTTTTTCTAAATTATTTTTAAGCAGTTATGAATCACCTTTAAATGCTGCCGTTACTCAGCAAGTTGTTGCTAGGTAACCACAGAGTGAGTGAGTTGCTAGGTAACCACAGAGTGAGTGAGTTGCTAGGTAACCACAGAGTGAGTGAGTCAGTTGATTCCACCAACTATTCTTATCTGGTTGCAGTTAATAATGTCTTTTCTCTGCCTAAATCCGCCAGAATGGAAACTATTTTTGTCTAATTCCCACTGCAAATATCTTATTACACTTGAAAATACAGAAAACTAACTTTTCAGCAAAATGTAGAAGTTTGTTTTAAGTAAATAATTCATTCATTTTGATAAAAAATATACTACTTCCACTGGCATATTATTTCTCTTATAGCATGACATTTTTCCTGTTATATAATTTGTCATCAATATTAATGAATTATTTACATAAAACAAACTTCTATATTTTGCTGAAAAGTTAGTTTTGTCTTATTTGAAGTGTACTAAGATATTTACACTAGAAACTAGACAAAAATATTTGGTAATATTTTGTGTTTTTGCAGTATGTGAAGAAAATTAGCAAACATATATCAGGCGACATTAAAGGAAACATGACAGATTCTGTTCTTTGTTATTTTAGGTTTTTCAACTGTGCGGCTTCAGATTAGAAACTGACTGGAAGATACAGAGTGGCTCAAATTTATTCAAAACATTAGCTGTGGCATTTTTAAAAGAGAGGGGAAAAAACGTGAATAAAAATTCGCTGGAAGAAGAAAATTGGAGCAGAGAATGTTATAATTTTAAATGATTAGATGAAATGTCACACAAACAGTTGTTGATTGAGTATAAACGCCCAGAAAAGCAAGTTTATTTTTCATTTATGATGTTTTCCGACCTAAAAAATAACTAAACTTTGACAAAATAAGCTAAAAAAAAAAAAGATAATTCTTTCAAAATACAAGCACTTGCTCTAATTTTAAAGAATAATCTGTTGTGAGAACATCTTATTTATGAGTTTATTTATAAATCTCAAGGTTTTTTCTTGTGTAATATTATTACTAAACCCAAACTCTACCTTTCTGCTATAATAAATATTCCTGGCTTTGTAATTCAAATCTTGCTACTATAAAATGATTAAAAAGTTGCATTGAATTCCTGACAATGCCTCTGGAAGCCACACAGAGGCATTAATACAGACAGTCTTAATACAATAAACAGTATTAAGACTGTATTAATTACTCTTAATACAGTCATTAATAATATGATTAATAATATAATATAATAAAATAAGAGTCATATTAAGATTATGACTCTTAATACAGTCATAATCCTCTGTAGTAAACATAACCATGAGATTTTATCTAATTACATCTCTACAGTAGATAATGCTGATTAACTCTCCCAAGTCAGCAAATGCACAAAGGCGATTTTGTGGAGTTATTGTAACCATTAACGCAAACAAATTACACCTTTTCGATGACAATCAGAAGAAAATGGCGATGCAGCAGAATGGAGAAGTTTTAAATGGTATCCTGCACCTCCATATCTGAGCCCAGCAATTAGCAGGAGCTTCCCGCCCCTCAGAAATGTAACATAATTGATGCCACTAAAGCAGAGAGAAAGCAATAAGAAGATAGCGAAGCATTTTCAGGTAACCATTTCCTCAGTTCGTTTTGTAATTAAGGAATGTGAGTTATCTGGAAGTGCAGAGGTCAAACTGAGGTCAAACTGAGGGCTTCGACAGAAAAACTTTCTGATGTGTGAGGGGCAAACGAAATTCTATTTCTTTCATATTCAAATTCAGTAATACTTTATTGATCCAATGGGGAATTAAATAAAGACTTCCACACCAAATTTAGGAAGGTGGCAGATTTATGAAGATTCATCTGCTATTTTAAACAAACAGGATGTATTAAGCTAAAAGCACCACTGGATTTATTAAGAAAATAACTTGTGTCTGTTTCAAGTTTCGAAATCCTGTAACTTTTAGGCTGTTTTCACACCAGATAGTCCAGAGAATTTGGTTCGATCAGAGTCCAAAATTTGTTACATTTTCAGCTGCAGTTCGCATTTTAGTGGTTGTAGGATTTTTTATTTATTTATTTTTTTTGTCCATGAGCCATTTCTGCTAGCGCTAGGCTAACATGTGTATTTTGTTTGTATTTACCCAGAATGCCTTGTGCTACAGTCCACTTCCTGCTTTTGGAGCAGTTTTTGGTCTGCTTTCCATTCATATATGCATTCGAACCGCAGCTGAGTTCACTTCAACCGAACTGAGACAGAGGATTTTAGACGGACCAGAATTCAACTGCACATCCACAAACGGACTGGACTTCATAGGAAAACGGACCAGAGTTTGATTAAAAAGGACTAAACAAACCTGGTCTGAATGCATCCTTAGAGACAGATTAAAGCTGCTTCTCCAGAGATGAAAATGCTGCTCCAATCTGTAGATGCACTGCAGAAACATTTTACCAAGTATTTTAGGTCTAGTTTGTAGTGCAAATATCTCAATTCACTTGAAATAAGACAAAACTAACTTACAAGTAATGTTTCAGCAAGACGTAGGAGCTTCTTTCAAGTAAATAATTCTTCAATATTAGCAAAAAAGTTCTAGTTTCACTGGCAGATTAATTAACTTACAACAAGGGAGAAATGTCACGTTGTAAGTGAAATAATCTGTCAATAGATACTTTTTGTCAATAGTAAATCATTATTATTTAAAAAAAGCTCTTATATCTTACAGAAAAGTGACTAGTAAGTTAGTTTTGTTTTATTTCAAATGTATATTTGCACTAGAAGCAGAGCAAAATACTTGGAAAGATTTAGCATTTTTGCAGTGAAGGTGACAATATGCAAAAGTAAAACTGTTATTAAATCACATGAATTTTACATTTTAGCAGCTTAATGCAGAAAATAATCCTCTATAAAGAATCAGCTAATGGACAAAAATGAACAGGAAAGCAGCAAGTCCAAAGAGTCTAAAACCCAAAGAAAACCTTTAAAGGACTTCAGACAACCAGTGGAAAAGATTACAGTCAGGACAAATTAGCACAGATTAACATAATTTGCAAACTCCAACTTGAGAAGATTCAAACTACTAAATATTTTAGTGAGTTGCATTGCCAGAAAAAGCAGCTTAAAATCCTAATTAGTCTTGCAAAAGTTAAAGCGAGCCATTCCCAACCTTTCACCTGGGGATGAACTGAGCTGCACATGAAAACACTGAAATCTCTGCATCTTATTAACACAGCAAGAGGCTCTGATTTGCTCTGACACACTTTGTTGCTGAAGTGCAAAGAAAAAACAAACAATAAAACCTGAAGCTGTTGTGCAACAGGCTTCTTATGTGGAGTGAATCTCACCAAAGGAAGAAGATGATGACACACGATGTTGGCCGGCATCGCTGGCCGTGAAAACGTTTGTTTTTTTTTCTTCTCCTCAGTTCGTTGGAAACCTGAGCTAATGCGAGCTGAAAACATCTGGGCGACCAGAGATCAGTGACCTCTTACTAGAAACATGCACTGGGATAGAAATATGTTATTCCTCCTTTCTTCCCAGAGCAGAGGCTGTGAAATAACTCCAGATTGATGAGACCGCAAGTAAAGGCGAAATCCAGAAAAAACACATAAGATTTTTTTATTGCCTATCTGTGGAGAATCATCAATAATTTCCAATAAAGCTGTAATTTTTTTTCCAGCTCTGCTGTAGCTAAGAAGCTTCATTCACACACGTACATTGTTCCATAGGTTTTGAAATAAGGAGTCTGAAGGCAATTCTCAGAAGAATAAGCAACATCCAAAATTGCTGCATCTTTTCTTCTGTTTTTCTGTGTCAGGGGACACAAAAGTACTCTGAAGCCAATAATCAATTATCCTTCAGCAAAAAGGATAATTAAAGTAAGATACACAAACTCACATTTCATAAAAAATCATGTGCATTGAAATTTCTAGATTTGAATAAATTCAAATCAGCACAGATAAAATAATATACGACCCAAAAATATTCAAGAATTGTTTACAGAAAGAGAAGGAAGACGCAATTTAAGAGGAGGAATAATTTTTTAAAAACACAAAAAAAGAATAATAAAATGCATGTCGATATCGATCTGTGGAGTGACTTCGTGGAACAGTAAGTCCAAATAATTTAAGCAATGTACAAGCATAAACATATTTTTAAAAAGGCACAATTAATATTTCTAAATTCAGTTGGAACCAGTTAAATCAGACCAAACTTTTCTTGTTTTGGTTTAGTTAAAATTACCAAAATTATTTATATTTGCTAAATGCCAGAAAATAAAAATAAAAAATTCTACTTTTTACTTTTCATAATATTTGGTCAGCATCATGGTTTTGGGTTTCCCTCCACAAGCTTCTCACAATAGTTTGCGAGATTTTTGGCCCATTCCATCCTCAAATTAAAAAAATAAATATGAAATTTTCTGAACTGCAAAATAAAAAAATTTGCAAGAAAAAAAATCAGAAATTTTGATATTAATCTCAGAAATTATTTTGAGAAATTTTGAGTTTGAAAAGTTGAAGATTTGAGGGGAAAAAAAATCTAAATTTGGAGATTAATCTCAGAAAGTTTTGACCTTTGAAACTCAGTTATTTCTAGAAAATTTCTAAAATTAATCTCAAAATTTCAGAGTTTGTTTCTCAAATTTTTTACATTTGGAGCTCAGAAGTTTCCTTTTTTTCTAGAAAAATTCTGAAATTAATCTCAAACTTTCTCTAGTTTATTTTTTTCCTATCTACATCGGCTCTTATACACTGTCATACTTTTTCAGGAAAATCCAGCAGCTAAAATGACGGATCCATATGTTTCTTTGAGCATGTGTCTAAATCTATGAACATTTGTAAAAGCATTCTTGGTTTGGTTTATTGAAATAAAGAAAGATTATTCCCCTAAGTTCCACACTCATCAGCCTCCCACTGAGCCTCGCTTGGCAGACGCTGAAGCGCTGAGGGCGAATATCTACTCTACACACATCAGTCCAAAACACACACACACACACATCAAGCGAATGCCCACACTGAAAGCCTGCAGCGGTGCACAGAGCTCGTTCTCATTATATGCCTTAAATTCAGTGTCATCTTTCAAATCACTTCCTAGAGCTCTAATATGCAATTTTTCCCCCAGCAGGTCAAGCTGCAGCGCAAAGGCTTGTCAGTCATCCTGATGAGCTGTCTGCCTCGAAACAGCCTGTGGCCTGAAGCGGCGGCAGCGGGAGAGCCACCGCCGCCGATCAGAGGGGGGAAAGAAGACTCGGTAATCTGCTGTCTGAGAAAAGGCAACATTTGAGCGGGTTCTTCACTCACGTAAACATCTTCACATCATCAGAAAGAGGCAGTTCAGAGCCTCCGACACACTGCAGCTCAGAAAAAGGAGTCTAACCCTGATGTGGAAGGGAAAAAAAGAAAAAGAAAGTAATCGACCTCATCAAAATGCCAACATGAGCTCTGCAGAACGAGAGAAAAATGCCTCGAATAGTAAATCCAGTGAGATTTTGTTCTTTTATTTGATCAAAACTTTACATTTGTTTTCATTTATGACCAATGTGAGGCGTTTTAAACACAATAAATCAATAGCAATTATAACAATGTCGCAATAGACACCTCAACCTCTCAAGGCCAGCTTATCTAAGTTGGTGGAATCAACTAACTCTTGCTCTTTGGTTACCTAGCAACTCACTCATTCTTTGGTTACCTAGCAACAATTTGTTGAGTAACTGGTGCAGCAGCAGTGCATGAGGTGTCACATTAAATCAAGATGTTTCCTTAAGTTTTTACCTTGTTTATTAAAACATGTGGTTCAAGGTATAAATATTAAAGTATCCAGCTTCTGAATATGTTTTTAAAGGGCAAGTATTAAAAAAAAATCCACATTTTGCGTGAGAGTTAGTTGATTCCACCAACTTGTATTTGAGTCTCCGCTGCTTCTAAAAACAGCCCAACAACCAAAAACCAAGCCGTTTGCTTTTTCACAATAAGTTAAAGTTTTTGGTGTCTGGAAAGCAACCCGTTTCACAAATCTTTGGAATACAAACGTCACAGATCAGCAGGCGGGAGCAGCTGGTTTTAGCCCCCTAACTAGCAACCCCAGCCAAGCCCAAGCCAGTTACCTAGCAACCCAAGAAGAGCTCCAGCATGTTTGGTCAGCAGGTTTTGCTACAGTATTCACTGTACAATGGCTGCTGGATAGTGTTTTTTTGGTTGATACTCAGTGGTTGACATTCAGAAACCACTTGCTGCATTCTTGTTGGTTGTGCAGGAGGGTCCATTAATGCTTTTCAAAGATGTACAGTTGTATAATTGCGCATCTGTTCGCAGCTATTTTCACGTGCAAGTGTAAAATCTCGTGATCTAAGAATAATTTTATGCAAAATACGTCATGGAACGTGTTTTGCTTAACATTTAAACACTTTGCTACTGAAACTGCTTGTCCAGCGGAGGAAAGCAATGTTTTATCCTGTGTGCTTGAAGAGCTGAAAGCTGTCCAGTTCGATTTTTGAGGAAGCCTAACGAAACTCAAGGTATCTGATCAATGTGAATAAATGCATCTCTCCTCTCTCCCAGCCCGCTGCCTGTGAGTGTCTGCTTTCATTCGCCTGCTCCTCTTTGATTTCCTCTGATGTGTTTCTGTCAGCAGCCGAGTGTCGACAGCGCTTGGAGAATAAGCAGGTCATTTGCTGGATGCTATCTGACAGGCCGCAGAAGGCCCGTCCATCTCAAAGTTCAGCACGGCTGCCGCTGCCCGCTCCGCGATGCCAGATAATGTGACAGAACAAGACAGCGATGAGCTGAGATGGCGGTTGAGAAGCAATGACTTTTACCGCAGACGCCTGACAGACGGGTCAAAAACAAACCCAGCTCTTTCTGTTGCTTCTAGCACAAGGTTTTGTTTGTCATTTCTCTGGATAAAGCTACACAACTGTGTGATTTATGGCAAAACAAAAGGGCTGAAATGAAAATATTAAAGCCTTCACCTTTTTATTGTGGAATGAAATTCCTATAAAACAGGAAAATGTTACAATTTTGCACAATATTGCAGTAAGTTCCCCAACAATAAGACAATAAACCCATGACGGTGAATTGCAGTGATGGATTCCTTTAAATAAGATTCAATCATCTTGTCTTTAAAACTACAATTCCTGTTATGTTACCTTCCTGCTCTGCACAGATTTACTCCAGTTCATGTTGCTGCTGTAAATTAATAGTACTAAATCTGGAGCATATTTTCCTTTACAATCTATAAAACCAAACACAAAATGCTGTTTAACTGCTGTGCAAATCAAACCTCTTCATTATGCATGTAAATATGCACGCATAGCTTAAAGATTTATACTTGTGGAGGTGAAAATCAGCTGCTCATGCATAAAGCACAGTCTGTGATTTCAGCTCTCCAACTTGAAAAGCCCATACCATTTGAAAAATCCTTGTATAATCATATGTAAACCTTCATAGCCGAAGACTTCGGTTCTACTTAAACATTCCTGCGTTTGCAAAAATGTGGAGCTGGTTAGTTTTAGGCATGGAGGTAGTTGGGGAGTTCATGTTGAACCTTTACATTTAGAAAAGCAGAGAGAAATCAGCACATAAGTATGAACTGAATGCAGTATGGAAACTATGTCACAGGAACAACAACGCTCTTCAGTGTAGAAGTTGTGGCTAAATCAATCAGACTTAAAGTTAGCCACTTTTAATATCAGTGAGGTGTTTAAGATAAAGTCAGACGTTTTAGCATCTATTTACATGTTCATTTAAGGTGAGAAAGTGATCCTTAAAGCTGCAGTACGTAACTTTTATAAAAAATAATTTTTTTTACATATTTGTTGAAGCTATTATTATGTTGTCATAGTATGAGAAAAAACGTCAAGCTCCTCTGCCTTCTCTCAGCGCTAACTAAAAACAGCCAATTAAAGGAGGTGTGTCTTAGCGCTGTCAATCACAATCTTGTGATGCTGCTCGTCCCTTCTTGCTCTCTGCTAAGCTTCAGCTAGCATAGCCTACCATGAATCCTCATGCTAGTTAGCATAGCCACCGATGACAGTGAATAAACGGTTTTCCTGTAAGAAGTTGTTTCTCTGCCATTAACACATCTAGCGGTGAGAACGTGAGGTTGATTGACAGCACCAAGCCCCTCCTCTTGGTTCTGATTGGTTGTTTTAGACCAGGAGTGATGAATTTCTTCAAACAGCAATAACAGCTTGAGATGGAGGTGGATTAGCTTGATCTTTTCACAGACTACCTGTCTCATAACAAACTGTCACGACATGGCCACAGTTTTAACAAATATGTAAAGAAAATATATTTTTTTTAAATAAAAGTCACATATGGCAAATTAAAAGTGTTCCAGCTAATGTAGTTGGATACAATTCCAATATGGCGATGTCCAAATAACCGCTGTTAAAGTCACTCTCTAATAATTTAAGATGTAATTTGTAAAGATCTATTTAAATTTGTTCAGTTTAGAGTTGCATATAAATTTACAATGTGTCTATTAAAATAAATATTTCCACATTTCAGCTAACTATTGTTGATGTGAAGGGCGGCCATATTGGATCTCAAATTGTCCAACTTTCCAATTGGGAGGGAATCCAGTTTAGTTTTTCCAGCTTAGAAGTCGGCCTTCCGAGTTCTGACTACAAATTGAAAGCACCATAACGTTATCAGACTTAACATACGAGAACTTACATTGTTAAGACTTAATTGCAATTACACAATATAAACTTTTAACTTTTTTATGTTCAGCACCAATGAAAGCATGTCTTTCTGAAATAATTGAATTCAAAGATCAACAATAATCACAGTAATTCAAAAAATGTCCTTAGCTGTAGTAAATAAAGTCCATTCAAACTGCAAACTGTGCACCAGAGAGATTGTAAAGACATTATGTAGTTGGATGTACTTTTTCTTTCCAAAGCTGCCAAAGTTCTGAAGTTGGAGCAAAAACGTCCCCGTGGCAAAGTGATGCTAATTTTGACTTATCACAGTCTTTCTGGTCATAAATTGAAACATCTCCTTTTCATTTACCACCATCTGCAGCACATTATATGGATGAAATAAAACAGGTATTCAAAAACTTGGACAGACATTAACATTAGC
Organism: Alfaro cultratus; assembly: GCA_903066825.1. Taxonomy (NCBI): domain Eukaryota; kingdom Metazoa; phylum Chordata; class Actinopteri; order Cyprinodontiformes; family Poeciliidae; genus Alfaro; species Alfaro cultratus. Next base: position 3,239 of record CAEFZX010015927.1, on the reverse strand, counting down.
CCTTTTCCTCAGTAAGGTATGTTTTAAACTCGTCTTTGTCTGGGGTTTTCTCCTTAAAAAGCTGCTGCTGCAGTTTAAAATATCTGCAGTTTGTGCCAGATGTTTCATTTCTGGATCATTAACCAACAAGAAATCTGGCTCTTCTATCACATTTGGAATTAATCAGCCACAAGATTAGCAGTTTTTCTTCACTGACGGCAAACTGGAGGATTGTTTTCTTCGGCAAGTCGATTTAAGGCATCTTCAAGGAAGTTTATAAACTCAATCTCATTTCTATCAGATGTATAAATAAACACATAAGGATTGGATTTGTAAGCTTTCTGAAATTAAAATGTTGATTTTTTTTCTCACATTTTATGAAAATCCTGAGCGTTAAACTCATTCTTCACCATATTTGAAGTGCATGTATAACAGAAGGTTTCGTATTTATGTTTGGTTTTCTTTTCACACATTTGCAGATCATGAGGAATATATTTTTTTATAACATTATACTCTAAACACGCATTTCAATCTGCCAAGCAGGAAAAGAGACGGAGCGTTTGGCTCCCTGTATGAGGTCTACATGCTGTACTCACAGTAACCAGACTCGCTTACTATTAAGCAAATGGGGATGAATGATCTGTCAACTGCAATCCTCCTCTCTATACGTCTCCCAATTACCTGCCCCGCCTGACCCGGTCCGGTGCATCGACACAGCCTGGCCAGAAAGGGCTTCAGAAATTAGCAAGTGAAATCTGATAGGGGGGATTTTCCACCTCACACACGTTTTTCCCCGCAGCGAGCGCGAACGTACTCCAACTGTTCATGAAATAAGACAGGAGGAGTGTTACAGAGGAAGGGCGGTGTGTCAACCAAAATATTACAACTGGGACGTTTTCAGGTGGAAACACCAGACTATAAAGTCTCCCAACACAAAATGTTATAAAACTCCTCACAGATTCCAATGCAGTCTTGCCCGATGTGAAAACATTACCCCGATTACATTTATGCTTCCTTGAACTTGCTTTACATTAGGTCTATGTACTATAAAACAAGTGAATTACATTATTTTGCACAAAAACGAGGTTTCAGTCTCTTATTATCTTAAGTGCAAATAATTTGCTGCTGGCCACGCCCCCCCAACTCAACATTTACACTTATAGATGAACATGGCTGCAATTATACAATCGTACAATTGTCTTTTCCAGCAGCCATTATACTGCGCATACAGAAGCAGCTGACCAAACGCAGTGGAGCTCATCTTGGGTTGCTAAGTAACAGGCTGGGATTCATAGGGTTGCTAGGTAACGAAGTGGTGCCTGCTTACTCGTAAAGTTACATTCAAAAGGTTTTTGAAATGGCTTATTTTCCAGACACCAAAACAAAATTTACTTTTTGCCAAAAAACATCTGGATGTTTTCTTTTTAAATGCTCTGGCTGTTTACACACTGACATGAAAATGTCAGCAATCAGATGTGCAATTATACAACCATACATCTTTGAAAAGCAGAAGTAGAGCCTCCTGCACAACCAAAAATAATGTAACAAATGGTTTCTGAATGGTAAGTCGACAACACAACACTTGTCTTTTCCAGCAGACATTGTACAGCGCATACAAAACCAGATGACCAAATGTGCTGGAGTTGCCCAGCTTGGCTGGGGTTGCTAGGTAACGGGGGCAGTGCCTGCTTATTTGTGACGTTTTTGAAACTCTTCATTATCCTGGCACCAAAACAAAATTAACTTATTGCCAAAAACACAAAGTGGAGCAACAGCTTTCAAAAAGCAAAACATAATTTTACAATCTCAAGAAATTCCACAACAAGTACGAAACAAAGTCAGTCTGGAAAAAAGGGAAACAAATCTATTTTGTTTTTTTATTATTCTGTATTACTGACATTATGTAGATTAATTACGCATGTGAAATCTGGGCTAAATTAAAGGTACGTTTAATACCTGCTTAAATGTTATTTTCAAAAGGGCCTGATAGGAATGCATATTCTAATTTATTGAATAATATGGTATCATAAAAGTACTAGGATTTATGCCTTTTTGTCCTTATCTTATGCAAGCATTGGGAATAAAGAATTGTGTTGACAAGAAGGAAACGCTCACTGGGACATATTTAAATCTGGGCTCAGACCAAAATTTTAATCAGCTTGGCCGCCCTCTGAATGTGGCTCTGGTTATGTTTTTATACCAAATTCCTGGCCACAACATATTAACCATAGGTGTTGACTGCAGCTTTACGATGTCTGATGAATAAAACAGCAAAATAAAGCCAAGAGGAAATGCCAAGAGAAATATGGGGATGAGTTTTTGCCTCAAGCAGACATGTTAAGACATCTTTGTGGTTTGTTGACTGAGTGTGGCAGAATGGAAACAGAAACTCTTTATCTGCTGTAAATGAGGTCATTGTTTGGTTTGATTAGCTCATCTGTCTTTATTCTATCTTATCATGACATTCATCATGACCAGAAGAACAACAATTAGCCAACAAGTGGGTAGATATCATCCTTTTTATTGTTAGAGATAAGGAAAGGAGGTACATCTTTAAAAAAAAAAAGAGCCACTGCCTCTTATTCCATCTAAATCAGTCAGCTGAGCTGGATCATGAATCTGCTTAGGACGCTTCCTGATCAGCTCCACTTCAGTGCATTTAAAATGTCTCAACTGTGAAAATGCCAAGAAAGGTTGTTGTTTTTGTTTTTTGGCATTTTCACAGAGTATAAATATATTATCGGTACATCAAATGTGATGTTAGGAAGAGTTTAGTCAGTGTAAATAATTCAGGATATGAGAAGAAGGATGGAGGAACAGGCAAAGCACCTTGTGAGATTCACCAGGAAATATTCACTTGTTTCAAGATAAATGGTTATATATTGTCATCCATCTATATGGTGATCTATTATGCTTCCTAGAACAGGTTAGGATTGGTATAATGGCTGCACAAAACATGCTTTAGTCTCGTCAGTTCTGCCTATTTTTAGGTTTACACTCGAATGTAAAAATGGCTGAAAACAGATGTGCAATTACCGTAATTTCCAGACTATAAGTCACGGCTTTTGTCACACACTTTCAACCCGGGGGCTTATACAACGATGCGGCTTATTTATGCATTTTTTCTAACGGCCGCCAGGGGCGCTCGAGCAGAAAAGGTAAGCATGAGGCAGGTGGAATATGTGTGTCGAGGAAGACGCAAGTTTAATGTAACTTAACACGTCTCAGTGCACAGGAGGAAGATGAAGAGGCTCTCAGTG
>CAEFZX010015926.1:0-19019 GCA_903066825.1 Alfaro cultratus | reverse complement strand
ACAAGAGCAAGTGAAAGCGCACTGGTTCATCCCTGTGATTTCCTCTCTTACATTTCGTCCTTTTATAAGGGCTAACAGTAGCACTAACGAAGTAGACCACTTTGGTTTGTTTTGGAGCAATATGGGGGGATGGTGACGTCATCGGCCAAAATTATAACTTTTAATATCTCGAAAACGAAAGCTGCACAAACGAAAATTTTAACGGCACAAACCTGCACTAACGTAGCACTAACGAAGTAGACCACTTTGGTTTGTTTTGGAGCAATATGGGGGGATGGTGAACTCTGGATGACCTAAAAAAGAATTTTTAATATCTCAGAAACCAAAGCTGCACAAACTACAATTTTAACGGCACAAACCTGCACTAACGTAGCAATAACCAATCAGAGTATTTGCTGAATTTTCTGACGTGGGTGGGGTGTCAGCTTCACTAAGCTGGATTAGTTCTTATTCACAGCGCTTCAGATCGATTTCTTGGTAAAACAACTCATATAATCCTGGCAAATTTGTAACATTCCGTTTTATCGGCAGCTGCTGTTAAAAAAAAGAAGCAATAACAAAATTGTAAATAAATAAATTAGGTCTCGAGTGGAGTTTTTTATTTTTTTGTATTGTATTGTTTTTTTTTTGTTTGTTTGTTTTGATCGCCAAGAGCAGGGGTGTCAAACTCCAGTCCTCAAGGGCCGGTGTCCTGCAACTTTTAGATGTGCCTCTCCTGCGTCACGGCTGAATAGAATAATTAGGTCATTTGCAAGGCTCTGGAGAGCTGATCTGCACAAGAACGAGGTAATTAAGCCATTTCATTCCAGGACACCGGCCCTTATTTTTTTTTATTTATTATTTGCTTTATTTAACCAGGTAAACCCCGTTGAGATATGGATCTAATTTTCAAGAGGGACCTGGTTACAAAATAAAACCAATTAATAAATATGCGCAAGAATGTATTAATTGCCCTTGAGGACTGGAGTTTGACACCTGTGGCCAAGAGAAACTGTATTTTTCCTACTTTTGTCACTTAAACCTGACAAAAAAAAAGTGAGCAACCAAACAGTTTTCCAACACATTGTGTGTTTTTACAATTTTTCATTGCTGATATAAAAGGACGGAAATTGGCTGAGTCTTCCTGAAAAAGGTCCTCCTAAATCTGCTCCTTAGTCGCATCTTTCGTTCCTGCTACTGCCTCTAGTGGCGTGAGGGTGGTAACACAACTAATGTAATTGGATTATTAAATCAAAATACCACAAAGTTTTTATTATTTATTATTCATTTTTAATTTTCTTAAGGATATAGAGCTAATTAAATGACCTAAACAAGACCTCAAAGTGATTCCAGTTTCTCTTGATGGCCAACCTGTTGAAACTGTGACAAATTTTAAATACCTTCCTGGACAGTCAGCTCAACTTTGCTGAAAACACTGACTATATTCCTAAGAACTGCTCTCAGAGACTATCGAGCTATTTTTTAAGAAGATAGGGGTCACTCAACTAGAGCTTGTGTACAAGGCAATGTTGAGTGTTTTAACTTTTCATCTCCTCGCCTGGTTTGGTCACATGAGCTGCAGAATGACAGATAAACTTTTAAGATTACTTTCAGTGGCAGGTAAAATAGCAGGAACATAGCGGTGAAACCCAAAACAACTCTGTCTCAACTGTGTACTGAAAGAACATTTCCGCAGATAGCATCCATCCTCTTTATTCATCAGTTTGAATCTCTAAGCTCCCGTTTCCTTCAGGTACCTAAGAACATTGATTAGAAGTCATTTATTGACAGTGCAATAATCATTTTTAACCAAAATGAATGATAACATTTACCTATAGCATCAGAAAGGTTTACTCGATGCACAAATTGTTGATATTGTGGTTCTATGAATGTTTTATTTTATAGTTTTAGAGAATTTCCACCTTGATAGACTAAATAGTTTAATCTTATTTTTTCTTATATGTAAGACTCTACCAACAAAAATATCTCTCAGAATAATATATGTGGCACCATATAAGCAAAAACGTGATATTTATTTTGCTTGAATCTCTTTAACAACCCTGTGAACCTAATTCATTTGTTCCTTATTGACTTTTGCTCAATCAAGTTTCTTATGTATATATTGTAAATGGAATTTCTATCACAGTTGATTATGTTGCTTTTAATGTCTCATTTTTTTATTCCTCCTTTAATTGATGGAGATATATAGATATTATTTATAATATATAAAGGTCTTGTTATGTCATTTAATTAGCTCTACATCCTTAAGAATGAAGAAATGTTGTGTTTTATAAAATAATTTATCTTTTACGGTGCCAGTAATGCCGGAATTAATAGCAAATAATAAACATTTATTAATGTAATTATATTAGTTGTGCTACCACCCCCACGCCACTAGAGGCAGTAGTAGACCCGGAAAGATGCAACGAAAAAGCAGACTTAGAAGTACACAGAAGGTTACAGAATTTAAGAACTGTGAGCTGCGCTGAAGTAAATAAAAGAGAGAAGTTCAAATACATACTGGGAGTGAAACTCCTTCCTTAAGATGAAGATCACAGATTTCAAAAGAAAATAAAAACGGGAGACCGCGGATAACATAGAAAATAGCGACCCTCTCTGTTTGCTACAGCGAGGTGTACAAGTACAACACACAAGTTTGTATTTTCTATAGAATCTACTGAAATCCACCTACATATTTAAGCTTTTAAGTCTACATCTCATTTTATGTGAGCCTTTTTACATAACAGTTTCTAAAGCCTGACCACATAAATGCCATGAGCAATAGACTTGCCTCCAGGTCCACCCACACCATCCTGTGTGACATTGAGCTGGAACACATGCTGATTCTCCTGTCCAACTGAACAGCTGAAAGGAAACCAAGTGATGAAAACCAGCTGAGAGAAGCTTCTCTATTGACAAAGCCCTTTTGGACAGCTCCAGCGCGCTCCTGCGATCCTTTAGTGCGGTTTGAACAACAGTGTCTGGAAAAGAACGAAGACAAAAACGGTTTCTTCCCGCATCTCAGTTTGAACCTAGCTAAAGTCCACGCGATGTTCCGTGACAGAGTGGTCATGCTAGAAAGTTTTTCTTCTTCTTTCCGGTCCAGACAGACAGAAAGCGCACCGCTGGAGCACTGCTGCCACCCTCCGTTTTGACAGAGGGTGGCAGCAGAGGCATTCTTCATAGAGGCTGTCTATTTCTGCTATCAAGTTTGAATATTACTTCTGATTTTTCTTAAGCTCTCCGCTGATTTCATATTATATGTCGTGTACATTGAATCAGAAAAGTTTCGGAGCTAAAGCTTTGACTATTTTCCTTATATGAGGGTATAAACTTGAAAGCAAAGGCCCTACTTTTAATATAAAATACCTGCTTGGTACAAAATACCAAGTCAGCCCAGTAGTTGGCAGTAGAGCATATGATGGACACAGTGGTGGAATAACTATAAATGCATAATTCATCATGTCACACTGTTATTCTATGAGCTAACACATATCAAGGTACCAGCTAAAACTTTTAGCCTGTTCAATAAAACGTTATGACCAGTGGTGTTCTATTTCATATGTGTCAACATGACCATTGCTATGTTTTGATTCTTGTATTGACAGCACCTTATGAATCATCTTTTTTTTCTTTTTCTTTTTTTTTTTTTTTAAAGTTTAAGCAATTAGGCCCTTGTGGAAGAAAGAGGAGAAACGTTTTCTCTGCTCCAACCTCAAGGAACATTTGAAATCCCAGCTTCAAACACTTCAAAAACTTCAAATACTGGTTTCTTTGAATGTATAAATCCTGTCATGTTCAAAACATAAGTGCAATTGTTTTATTTTTGTGACTTTACATATTTTTGTATATGTTGTAACTGTGGTTGTTTTTCATATGATGCCATTTTTGACCAACACTGTTGCAAAATAAATCTTCTAATGGGATGAAGCTGGTTAAAATAAGCTTATTATTATTACCAATGGCTGCACTAAGATCAAATAACATTATAGTGGGAGATTAATTTCCTGCAGCAGAGGCCTTTAAAAGATTATCAGAAACTTTCCAATGATCTATCTCAGTCACATGCTGATTTCAAAGCCACACTGAAAGAGCACAAAGACATGTAACTTTCATTGTAATCTGTTTTGACTTTTACAACCTTTTCTAAGAATCTAAAGAAATTGTGGTTTTGAAGAAGCCTGAAAATTATCAGGAAAGCTGCAATCAAGGTTGGACTTCTTTATTTAAAAGTTACCAGAAAATAGGCTTGAATCTTAGTGAGCTCTTAATCACTGACAATAAAGAATCAATGCTGGTGAGATTCACAAGACTGAAGGATATTAAATCTGTAGAGAGCATGACGACGACTAAGATTTCATTTCGCCAAGTCCTTTAGATCATTAAATATTGCTGAAAAACAAGTAAACAACACCTGGCTCTGAAGAGCATCTATATAATTACATCAAAAGGTAAATTGTATTGCTTTTCAGAAAGAACCATATGGAGTTATCTGATTAATAATTAGCTTGAAGTGAGGGGATTGACATTCAGTTATGGTCTTCCAATCAGTTACAGAGAGTAATATGAAAAAAAAACAAACAAACAAAAAACGGAGTTGTGTAATAAATACAAGTCTCAAGAATTGGTTTTGAAGTCTGGAGCTATCTTACAATTGTACTGTTGTATTTCTGGCCAGTCTGTTCCTTACTCCAGTCCAGTCGGTGGCGGTATATCTAGGTAAAAGTTGGTTAAGTAAACTGCTATATTACTGACACAGAAGGGAAGAAATAATAATGATCAAACTAGAAAATTCCTGCAGAAATTTAACCGGGGCCTGCCAAAGTGTGCCTGTCGGTTTGGACCCAGCGTTCTGATGCTAAAAATTAGCATCAATGCTAAGCTTGGTTAAAAATTACCCAAGCTTGGCTAAAATGTGGAAAATCACAAGAATGTTGACTAACGTGGACTTGCACCATTCATTATGTTAGAATTGGTATATAAGCTAAAATTAGCCAAAATGCTAATGTTAGCATGAATACTGTCCGTAGCATGTGGGGCATCACTAGCATGCTGTCTGTAATTTACTTACTCCATTCAGTATTCTAAACATGGCTAATGTAAAAGGTTAATGCTAATGCTCTGCCTTGCTGCACAAGGCAGATCCCTAATCCAAGAGAAAAAGATATTGCAGGCTAATATTATTGCACCGCCTACGGTGGTGCACTAACCTGACAAGAATATGGAGGCTTTTATTTTGAAATTTTCAGTAAGCTTTATATTAAATGGCAACTCTAATCCCATGACTTAACTGAACAGTGGTTCAGTTAAGTCAGTTATATAATGGCCAAAAGAGCAATGACATGATATAAAAAATGTCAAGGCTTTTATTTTGAAATTTTCAGTAAACTTAATTTTAAATTGCCAATCTAATCCCAAGTGTAAGAGTTATTGGGCTAAATCAGTTATAGAATGCCCAAAAGAGCAATTACCTGATGTAAAAATTGTGTAGTCTTTTATTTTGAAATTTTCATTAAGCTTAATTTAAAATTGCCATGCTAATCCTGTGTGTAACAATGGTTGGTTAAAATCAGTTATAAAATGCCCAAAACACAAGTAATTCTAAAGGCCAGCTCATTCCTGAGAGTTCTGCCATAGTTAAAACTAAGGTAATGTGTTTTTGTAGTCCTAATCAGCTGCTCTGCTATGGTAATGGATCCTCTGCCAGCTGTGAGTCAGACAGGGGGAGACAGAATTCATCAGTTTGAGGCAGCCAGTTTGACTAAAAAAAAGCAGTCCAAACAACTTCTTCCCGTTCAGGAACCGTGATACATATTGGAAAGACGTTTGAAGCGTATGAGAGGGCTATTTGTCGTCTCCGAATAATTTTTCTCCCTAACCTGAGAGAAAAAGATAATGCAGGCTAATATTATTGCACCACTAACCTGAGAGGAATATTGAGGCTTTTATTTTTAAATTTTCAGCAAGCTTTATTTTAAATGGCCAATCTAATCCCATGTGTAACAGTGATTGGGTTAAATCAGATATATAATGGTCAAAAGAGCAATTACTTGATGTAAAAATAGTCAAGGTTTTTATTTTGAAATTTTCATTAAGCTTAATTTTAAATTGCTAAACAAATCCCATGTGTAACAATGTTCCAGTTAAGTCAGTTATATCATGGCCAAAAGAGCAATGACATGATGGAAAAATGTCAAGGCTTTAATTTTGAAATTTTCATTAAGCTTAATTTTAAATTGCCACACTAATCCATGTGTAACAATGATTGGGTAAAATCAGTTATAAAATGCCCAAAACACAAATAACTCTAAAGGCCAGCTCATTCCTCTGTAGTAGCTTACAGTTCCGCCATGTTCTTCAATAAATAGAACTACAATGATGTGTTTTTGTAGTCCTAATCAGCTGCTCTGCCCTCCTCAGTCGTGTGTGAGACAGAAAGGTGGAGAAAGATTTCTATCTTTGTGAGACACCCAGTCAGTTTTTATGAAAAAAGCAGTCTGAACAACTCCTTCCCGTTCGGGAACCAAGAGACGTATTCGAAAACCGTTTGAAGCATATGAGAGGGATATTTGTCGTCTCCGATAGTACCGCGATTCATATCTCTACCTCAGTCACAGTAATAGCAGTGATGAGACAAAGACGGTGTGCGCAGAGCTCTGAAATTTTTCAGAAATACATGGAGGTCAATCTGGGAGTACATGAGCTTATCCTGTTGCGTGACTTCGGCGGTGCTCTAACCTCAGAGGAATATTGAGGCTTTACTTTTGAAATTTTTAGTAAGTGTCATATTAAATTCCCACACATATCCAATGTGTAACAGTGGTTTGTTTAAACCAGTCACAGAAAGCCCAAAACAGCAATTACCTCATGTAAAAAATGTCAAGGCTTTAATTTTGAAATGTTCAGTAAGCTTCATTTTAAAGGTCAACTAATCCTATGAGTAACAGTGATTGGATTAAATCAGTTATTTACTGGCCAAAGTAGCCAGTAGTTCTAAATGGCAGCTCAGCCCTCTGTTTTAACTGAGTGTTAGTTAGAACTACAGATATGGCGTATTTGTAGTCATATCCATTAGCATTAGGTCAAAGGCTAAGCAAGCCAGTGCATTAGCCTGAGAGAAAAACATAATGCAAGTTAATATTATTTCATTGGCTATGGCGGTGCACTACCCTGAGGGGACTATTGAGGCTTTTATTTTGAATTTTTAACCCTAATAAAAAGTCATTTTTGCTTCTGCAATTAAAAAAATTTAAGATCCAGGATTTGAAACTAGTGGCTTGACTGTAATGCACACCGTTGATAAAAAATGGAATTGGTAAAAACCACGCCGAAGAGGCTAAAAATTCTCATTAAATTTTTTTTTTAAAAACCAGTCAACCGTACACAATCCATAAAAACATAAAACACACTCTCAAACAAATTGCATAAAGGACATTCATTTAAAACCCCAGGACTGATGACTGATAAAAATGAGTTCAGAAGGATCTCGCTGGAGCAAACAGAAATAATGATCAAATGTCACCAAATTCATGGTATTTGTTGTTGATGATGAGAGGAATAAACACAGTTAATGAGTTGCTGGTAAATTAATTTGTTCCAATATTATGGAGGGGGAACAGATAATTTCAGGCAGCTAAAACAGCTAAAATATATGGTTATTTATTTTACAATTTTGCTATTGCTTCTTTTTTAAAAGAACAGCTGCCATCCGGAGGTTAACAGTCTTTGTGAGAGGTTCCACCGCACAATAAAGGCTGCATTGCGGGCCTCATTGGTGGATATGAGCTGGATAGATCGCCTGCCTTGGGTTTTGTTGGGCCTGCGCTCAGCTCCAAAAGAGGACCTGCGGTTTTCTTCAGCTGAGTTGCTCCTGGGCCAGCCTTTGAGAGTTCCAGGGGAATTTCTTCTGGGTCCAGCATGCTCGGTTGATTCCTCGGGGAGTAGGACAGTTCTAAATGGGGAATCTAGATCTTTTGCCCCGTTGGCAGCAAATTACTGCCTTCCACAGGTGTTTGTGCCAAAGGACCAAATGCCTGCCTAGTATGTATTTATCTGCCAAGACTCACACTGTTCACCACTTCAGCCTCCTTTCATGTTTTGGAGAGGGGACCTAAGGATTTTTTGGTGGAATTGGGGGGGTAACCAGGGAGTATGTATGTGGACCGTTTGAAGCCAGTTCATGTGTTGAAGAGGACAGAGTTGAGTTGGCTCAGCCACCTCGCCGTGGTCGTCCCCCAGTTTCTTTACCCACTCTTCAGGGTCCTTCCCTTACAGCTGGTTTGTCCCCCTCAGGTGGACAATTTGGTAGCAGTCGATCTGGAGAGTCTCTTTCAAGTTCAACCCCTGCTCCTGTGGCAGACCTATTAAACTCCCTAGCAGTTACCGTTAGGTATTTCAATTGTTTTGTTTGTCGCTCAGTTTTTCCTTTGTGTGTTTTCTTAAATGTACTTGTGATGTTGTTTCACATGTTATGCGTTTGTGACAATCTGTGTGTTAGAGGGGGGGGTGGCGGATACAATGTATATATTCCACACCAGAATGTACGTATGCTTCTTGTGAATGGGAGAAGGTGAGGTGGAGAAAACACCAAGATTGTCCTTCATTCTATTTTTGGTTTTGGTTGGAAGACATTGTGAATAAATCACAATGTCTTTCATTGTGATAGAAGACATTGTGAGTAAAGACAAATTACTTTTTTGTCTGACTTCCACAACACCACCTTACTGTGCTGAGACAGTTCTTTAACCAAAAACTCATCACTGATGAATGGAGGGACATTTGACAGTGTTACCTTAGTTGCAGGTAGTGTAAGTGGCAAAACCTATAGAAACAAGCCATTCTTCCACCAACTGTTGAGCCTGTTCAGCTTTACCAACAAACAAAACCACAGCTCTATTCATGCGAGCTGCTGGCTTGATGGACCCATGTCCAATCACCTCACCCACAGCCAAACAAACTTCCTCCACACTGCACAGAGAACCAGCACCCACCTTGATACCATTCTTCCGTGTCAGTGTGGAGAAAGCCCCAGCACCAGCCACCATGGCGTCCTCAGACACCGGCCAGCCAGGCACACCCGAACCAAAAAAAAAAAACAAAACCTTAAAACGTGACCAACTAACACAAAATCACAACTAAACAAATAAAATAAACACCCAGTGAAAAACTAAGAAAAAAGCCAAAGATAGAAAATATACAAACACTCTTTCTTCCACTCACATGAAGAAGAAAAGAAATGGGTTGTTTGGAAAAGAGGGAAAAATTTATATTTCATTGTAAAGAAATTATAAGAGATTATTATTGAAATAGAGACATGGGTGTTGCAATGGGGATATAAGCTTTCAGTTGACAAAACAAAAGTAATGATATTTACTCAGAAAAAAAAAAAAAAAAACAAGAAAATAAAATTATATAACCAAGAATTAGAGCAAGTAAAGTGCATACATTTTTTTAGGGTTATGATTTGATGAAAAATTAAAATGGAATACATATTCAAAAAGTTGTTGATAAATGTGAGAAAATCTTAAATATTTTGAGCATATTGAGATGCTTGACTGACAGTGACTGGGGAGCAGATAGAAAATCACTAAAACAGATTTACACTGGAATGATAAGATCTAACATAGACTTTGGTTGTATAGGTTTTGGTTCAGCAGCTAAAACACATCTGGTTAAAATAGACATTATTCAACATCAGGCATTGGGATTATGTACTGGAGCATTTAAAACCACATCAACAGCAGCAATAGAAATGGGAGAAATGCCGTTAGATTTAAGAAGAACAAAATTCGAAATAAATTACTGGTTAAATTTACAAGGCAATAACTTTGATCATCCAACTTGGGAAATTTTAAATCCATGTTGGGAAAAGAAAAGAAAATAATTTAAAATGAATAGTTTAGAAATTAGTCAAACACTCATAAATTATGCCACCTTGGATTCTACCAGAAGCAATAGTAGATATGTCAATAACTGAAAAACAAAGATAAATCTTACATTGTAGATAGTTATTCAGTACAATTATATCTAAACAATTAACATATTCAAATCTATACAGATGCATCAAAAATAATTGAAAAAAATAGGAATAGCTTTTCTAGAACCAGAATTCAACATAAAAATAGGAAAATGAATTACAGATGGATCATCAGTATACACAGGAGAAATGTTCGCAATATTAGCTTTACAATGGGCAGAAGACAAAAAAATCTATTTAAAAAATGTTCAGATTCAAGCTCTGCATTATTAAGTTTAAAATATAATCATTCAGATAGTAGGATGGACATTTTATTAGAAATATTTAATTCATTATTCAGGATACAAAATATGAGTTTAATAGTTATATTTGTGTTCCAGCACATATTGGCATAGAAGGAAATGAGAGGGCAGATAAAATGGCAAAGAGGGCAATTCAGAATAACAGTAGTTTTACAGTTTAAACAAGTAAATCTGAGGGAAAGAGTATTGTTAAAGAAAAACTGATGGAAAAATGGCAAAACATGTGGGATGAAGAAAAAACAGAAAGATGGTTTTATAAAATTCAGAAGATTGTAGGAGAAAGAAAAAATAGAAAGGAGGAAAGAGTGATAAGTGTAAGGACATTCAGTGGGGACCCGGAAATTCAACCACACACAGGAGTACGAAAAAACAACAAGTTTAATTAAATTTTCAAATTCAGGTTGCTGCTCAGGATGAGGTTGTCAAACGCAGCACTGAGAAGAGAGGGGAGAAGGCTGGTGATGCACAGATAAAAGAGGGGTATCTTAGAAATGTTCAGCTTAACTGACCTGTAGAGTAATGGACGGGTGGAGCAAAAAAAAAAACAAAAAAGAAAAACGGTCAGACGACAGGGAGGTGCAGGTAACCAGGTAGAACCAGCTACTGTTGAGGCAATGAAGATCTCCACTAGGAGATCCAAGAGGCAACACCCAGGGTCTTTGACGATAATCAGGCAGAGGTAATTCACAGGAGGACAGAGAGAGCAAACTTAGCTTGAGGGGCAGGCAATACTCGGTGGTCGTGAGGCAGAGCTTGGGTCAGGGTCCAGAAATCCAGAACAGAAGGGATCCTTGAAGGGCTTGGCAGGAGGGGTCAATCTGTGGACAGAAAAGGGTCATAGAAACACAAAAGGCTAGGAAGGAAATGTTGGCGCTCTACTGGCTCGTGGCTGTCGATAATCTGGCAAGAAGGCAGAGGCTGAGAGGTGTTTAAGTAGGGTGGGGCCCAGGTGGAACAGGTAAGCAATCAGGCATGGCAGGTGAGCTGAATGAGTGTTTAAACACTGCATGGACAGGACAGAACATGAATCATGACAGAAAAGTGATGATTCATGTCAGTACTTTGTTGATGCTGTATTTTTGTAATTGTGCCATCTTAATGTGTTTTTGAATCTCTTGAAGTGGTTTGCACCTCAGGGCCACCGTATAAAAGACTCCAAATAAGTAGCAGTAAGTTTGTGTTTCTTCCAAAAAAAATTGCATTTGCAATTAAAGGGCAATCTACTAAAATTGTGCACACAATAGATTACAGATACAATAGCAGTGCAGGCCGTCTATTTAAATGAGGATTCTTTTGCGTCATACTGCTTGTGATCATTGAAATGTCGGAGAGCAAAATGGTCATAAAAGACAGATTCATTTGAAAGCCATGGAATTATAGGTACAATAACTTGCTTGGTGAAGTACAGATTATGTGTATCTGAACTATTAACCAGATGCCATAACAGCAGCCTCAAACCATGCCCACTCATAATCAACCAAGTTCTTGAGCAATTTGGTGAAGCCAGCAAACAAACCTCTACAAAACAAAATTCATGTTAACTACAGAAATTCATTACAGCCAATCAGATGCCTACCTGACAAAGCGCAGGTTCTTGAGACTCCCCATTGGCATCATTGGGGATCTCTGAGTAGCCAGTGTGGAGGATGGAATGATAAGGGCCAGTTGGGGGGGCTGATTCTTTATGGGGCTTTTGTGGCAATGCCTTCGTACCATTCCAAGGCATTGCCACAAAAGCCCCATAAAGGCAAAAGCATAAGTAAGAAGTGCATATGAGAAATGAGAAATGCGATTTTCATATGCATTTCTTACATATGCAACACCACACATCAGTAGGGTTTTGAGATGTAGCATGATAGTCCTTGCAATCATGAAAAGAGTACTACACAATGCTCTTCTAATTGTTGTTGTATTGGATAAACTTCGAACTCATGTGTATGACAACAGTTCCTCTTATTTCAAAGTTCCACAAACCACTTGACCAGTGATCTAGTGAGAAAGTTCAGTGTCAAGGAAGGATCTGCTTGACAGAAATCTATAAAAATTTTATCAGTAACTGCTTTGGTTACGTTGGTAAATAGGGGGCTGCAAAGTGGCACCTTTGGTAGCACTGTTCTCTTGCAGCAAGACAAGGTTCAAATCCTTGTCTAGGATTTGTCAAATCCTAGGCACATATGATAAATAACTGAAACTAAACTCTTTAGATATTTGTTTTTCCTTTATGAGAATGGACAAGTGAACTTTTTAAACATTAAAGATAGGAACCAACCTTCACATTTTAAAAAAAAATAAGAAATAAAATACATTCTACTTGAACCAAATAAAATACCATTCTGTCCTGCAACGACAGAATGGCTGTTTTCACCACTGGTCTCTAGAAGGATCAAGCACTATAGACTATCCGTAGCTAAAGATGCAACATTTGATTATTTCAGTCTGCTGTGAGCCTGTTTACCATTTCTTAGTGCCCTGGAATAACACTGTAAGCTGCTAGCCAATCAGCAGCTAATGACTTCTGACATTGGCCATAGACTGCATTCCTTAAGCTCATCTTGTCTGTCCACTGTAACTGTTCACAGTAAGTGTGGTAGCAGTAAGAGTTTAAGATGATTGATTTAAGTGTTTTATAATGTATCATGGGGATGTTGACCCATAAAGGATCTTTTCAATAACGTACGGTGTCTTCACTATTTCAAGTTAAGGTACACAGAACTCTAGATGTGAAAAACAGGTTGCTGTTTTATTTCTGGTAGTTTTAGTTTCATCATTTTATCCATCCTTAGTGAGTTGGTTGAATAAAAGTTTTTAATGGTGAACTTTGTTTTGTTGAACTCTTGTATATTTGAGAGAAGTTGTCTATTCCATACACAACATCTTGCTGTTCAGATAACGACAGTGCTGGATGTGTGCCTTCATCTATTATTTTAAAATCAAGGCCTAATCAGGCACGTATGATCTTTAGATATTTGTTTTTCATCCATTGATGATCCAAGATCATCCATTGAAAAAAAGTCTAAATATAATATAAACATTTTTACAAAAGATCAATTTCAAGGAAATTATATTTTTTTTGTATCTAGGTTGTTTTTTTTTCCAGTGGACATAAAAAATGTAAATTCCCATTTTTATGTTCAAATGAGTAAATGAATAAGTTGTCGTCATTGATCCTTTATTTGTGAGAAATAAAAAAAACATTATTGCACAAATATTGATTGAAATGGTTTGTATTGGAGTTAATAATCAGATACAAAAATGTTTTGGAGGAATGTTTTGGTTTCTGACACTATTGCATGATTAAACACTCTCCGGGTCAAATTGACCCACGGACATTATTGCTGTACCCCAGAAACAAACATAACAGGAGGTTTAAATAAATTACTAGTTTTATTAATAATTTCCAAAAGCAAGTATAATTTTTCATGACCAAACTTCATTCCTACTGAAATCACAACACAAAAAAAGGATCTAGCGGTAGGATTTAGATTGCCTAATATTGTAATAAAATTTTTCCAAGTAAAAAGATGCTGGCATCATTTCATTGTTTTAGATAACTCAAACAACAATGAGTTAATGACTTAATCATGGTGTGAATGATTAAGTCGTTCATACCATGAATGACTTATATAAATGCTTATCAGAGAACTTCTGACTGAGACAGTGAAGTCATTGTCACAGACCCCAAACATACCCAAAATATCACAAAGCTGAAGTTAAAGATCACAGATTAGACAGATTTGAACTTTCAAAGACATTCTCAATATTATGAGGATAGGTTTGCTTAAAAGATACAACCATTTTAAATTCCTAGCCTCCCAGCCCTTCAAATGTTTTCTGCTTGACAGACTGGACATTTTTAACACAAATTTTCTCTAAATAAAAATGTCTCCAATACCTGTTTGCTGGAGCAATCCTGGTGCGAATTGTAGATTTTAACCTTGATAACTGCCTTCATTTGTGGATAAACAGACACCTGTATGCTGAAACTCAGCAGCAACTTGTACTGGACAGGTTTACTAGCTCAGAATTCCATTGCCTGATTAACAGGGCTAATCTCTTCAGGTGATGCAGTTAAGTATCAACTTAAAGCAGGGAATAATGCTGTAATGTCCAATGCCTCAGCTTCTGCTCGTATAAACAGACTATGCGAGACCAACTTTTATCCTGTATGGTAGCAAAAACAACAAGGGAAAAGATTGACTGTTCTAAAAAAAAAAAAAAAAAAAAAACTTCACTTGTTCCTTTGTGTTAGATTATTTCATTTTTTCACATCCCCTACATAGACACAAGTGTCTCTTTACTTAAGTCTTTAATGGTGGATATAACATATCTCCAAAAATATTCTAAAGCTCTTGTTTACAATATGTATTAAATAAAGTGTATGCTATTCAATTCAGATTTTAAGATACACATACAATTACAAAATAGAGAACAAAAATAGAGAAACCGAACAGCCAAAATTGAATAAGTTACTGATAATAAACACAATCAGAGTGAGCCAATGTCAAGCAGAAAGTGACTTTACTGCTGTTATCACAAGAAAGAGACTACATATTTATATTTGCTAACATATTTTAAAGCAAGAAAGCTTCAACTGCTCAACACTGGAAAATATTACTGTACATGAACACTAGTTAATAGTATTCTGGCTTGCCTATTATTTCTGTGAACTTTATAATCTCATTGAATAATCTGACCTCATTGTTGGTCAGATTACAGAGTTAAATCTTCTTAAAATAACTGCCGCTTAGAGAGTTAGGTTGCATCACAAAGCAGAGTACTACTGTGTAATCAGCTAATGTGATGGGACACGTACATTTTGCTACTCAATAAAACACAGTTTTGCCTATAAAACTGAAATCATTTTTATATTCCTCTATTAATCATGGTTTAGTTTTTACTCTGATATGCTTTTAAAAGACTAATCAGCAAGCTGAGAAAATATACACTGTTAACGCTAGAGACTGTCAGTCATTTCATGAATAGTGGCAGACAACGTTGTATTCAAACTTTATGGGCAACAGTTTACCGTTTTAAGATAGTAAAGAGAGTAGGGGTGTACTGCGGTGGCACAGGGGTAAAGCACAGGCCATGCACGGAGGCCTTAGTCCTCGACATGGCCGTCACAGGCTTGAGTCCCAGCCTGATGACCTTTGCCACATGTCTTCCCTCTCTCATTACCCATTTTCCTGTCTGACCACTCTCAAATAAAGATCAATAGAACCAATAAAACCTTTAAAAAAAGATGGTATAGAGAAATGCTTCCCCAAATCCACTTTTTTTCCCCCATATATGACCTATATCCTGCTTTTTTCTGACTGGCCCAGTTACAGTATTTTAACCCAAAAACACAAATCCAACCTGTGCCACAAATGCTTGTAGTTTTCAAAGAATTTTCTGTTTGAACAGTCGTGTCACATTTTATTTAGTTTTTAGTCATTGATGTAAGACATGCATCATAATTCTGCCAGAGATGGTAAATCAGAATGTAAACAATCATGAATTTATTAAGAAGTCTGTGTCACTGGCGTGCATCAAGATTTGAATGAAAAGATAAGAAATAATTTAATTGCATTACAGATAATCAAAAGTAAAAATGGCACATTTAATCAGTATATTCAAATCATGTTTGTATCATAATGGTCATAATTTTGTTGTGTGGTTTTTGGACGCTTTTATCTTATGAACCATCATTCATCAGTTAGATATCATGTGGCATCTATTCCACATTTCTGAAACTAAGGTAACATATATACACATAACTTATACATAATTGTGTTATGCTACTGCTCCCCTACATTATATTGTATCAGGCTGACATGCTCTTTGCCATCACCAACATTCTCAGAGGCAAAATATCTTCCACCCATTCTCCATTTGACTGTAGCATACTGTGCCATAAATTTGCTTCAGTTGTTGTTGAATCCATCCAAGCAACTTCCACTCCATAACTCTTTCCTGAACAGACAAAAACAGAAGTGATTAGATGAGACAGACACTTCACTTTCTCTCATAAGGTCACCATTTGAGCTGGCAACCTGCATAGTTTGTGCTCAGTGACGAGCCTTCTTTCTTTAAAAAATATTTTTAGACACCTGCTTTCCATTTTCCACTCCCCTTGGACTTACAATAGAGCTGACTTTCTATGGACAGTTTTCTTTGTCTATTTTATGACCATGTGAGTGACCAGGGCTTAGAGCTCTGGTCAGAACAAAGGAGATGGGTAAGCCAGACTGTGCTCGTGAATGATAGATGGGGCAACTCTAGGAACTTAACTACCAAAGAAAACTCTGCAGCATCAAGCCATGCTGTACACCGAGTGTTTACACATATGCTAGTGATAAAATTTGCATTTCCTCGCCTCTCTAATGGGGTCATGATGTCATTCAAACCATCACCAGCAGACCCTAAACACAGCATCTCCTGGTCCTTCCTCTGCCTGACGCCATCATGTCTTCCTGTCATCCATTCTTCCCACATTCACTCAGTATTTGACCTGCCACACCAGACACAATAAAATGCTGGACTTATTATATACAAATACCAAGGAGACATCTACTTTTCCTCCTCTGGGGGGCTCAGATCACAACCTGGTATATCTCCTGCCTGTGTATAAACCCCTTGTACACAGACAATCATGCGTGATATGGACAGTGACACTTCACTCTCTTTGCTTCAGAAGACTCGCATAGCCCCCTCCAATATCACTCCCTATCCCTTTCAGGACTTCAAGTTAGGAAGTAGCTGCTAAAGATAAATAAAAAATAATAATCAAGGTGCTAAGGTTGCAGATCTGGATGTCATCAGCTGTGCAAACATCTGGTGTTATAGTACACATGTTTAACAATAACCTGAAGCTGGGGAAGATGCCACATTTGTAGAAGACCTGTCTGGATGAAGACTAAATATCTCAAGTACCTCAGAAGCAACAGGTTGGCAGCATTGACCTGACTTTGGATGAAGTCAGGTCAATGCTCAATCATTTTCCTTTTCTGTTGGTGTTTTCACTGGATCCATTTTAGTTCACCTACTAGACTTGCATCAAGGTAGATTATCCCATCATTCACATCCTACTCTGACTGACCTGGAGAAGCCTGGAAGCACTGTGAGAATCATGTTCTTTTGATTTCTTGAAGAACTTTTCACACCATCCACCCTCGTGTCTAAGGAACCAGCTGGAGTTGTCAGGAGTGAACCAAGATTTGCTACAAAGGGGATTGGACTACCGTACCACAAGTGGCCACTTGGATGTGAGGACACAGGTCTGTGTGTCTGACATACTGTACTAGGAAACGGTGCTGGCACCCTCTACAGACTTGTGCATCAACTCTCCATCAGAACGTCTCTGATGACTCTGCCAAGGACGACTCAAAGAACAGACAATGGAAACCGGACTTTGTGAACTGGTGGCAGTGGAACCATCTCCTAATCTGTGTGTGGGAAAACTAAGGAACTAGTGGTGGATTTATGCAGTTACAGACCGAACACACTGACACCAGTGAACTTCCAAGAAAATGACATTGAGATAGTGGATAAGTGGCTTGGTCTTCCCTTGAACAGTAAACTGGAGTGGAGCCGTAACACTGATGCTTTTTACAGGAAGTGTCAGAACAGACCCTACGTACTGATAAAAAATAAAACAAAATTGTGCTGCCTTTCTTTTTTACCTTAGGTGTTTATAGAGGTTTATTGTGTAAACCTGCAAAGACCTATTTTGACCAAAAAACCTTTCTCCTGTGGACAGTTGCACATTATGGGGTGGACACACAAGGAGAAAAAAAAAGACAGCAAAAGGTGAACTTTATCCATGACAGCAGACAGCAACAAAAGTTGAACATTTTTCAACTTTCTTGTCGTGTCGCTAGCCTACATGTGTACAAATATGTGTATGAACTCAAAATGTCACATCACATGGATGAATTACATCAAATTGCTTAATTGTGTGAGGGCAAAGGCGATGCACAAATTCCATTGTAAATAAATTGTTAGGGACATTTCTAAATTAACTTTTAAAACAAAATGCACAATAAATCCTGATGCTTATTGGGACATGACTGGATAAGCCATTGATATATATACACACACATACAGCGCCTTGCGAAAGTATTCGGTCCCTTGAATTTTTCAACCTTTTGCCGCTTTTCAGGCTTCAAACATAAAGACCTAAAATTTTTATTTTGCAAAGAATCAACAATAAGTGGGAACAATCGTGAGGTGGAATGAAATTTATTGGATATTTTAAACTTTAACAAATAAAAAACTGCAAAGTGGGGCGTGCAATATAATTCGGCCCCTTTACTTTCAGTGCAGCAAACACACTCCGGAAGTTCAGTGAGGATCTCTGAATGATCCAATGTTGTCCTAAATGACAGATGATGGTAAATAGAATCCACCTGTGTGTAATCAAGTCCCTGTATAAATGCACCTGCTCTGTGATAGTCAGAGGTTGTGTTTAAAGCACAGAGAGCATCATGAAGACCAAGGAACACACCAGGCAGGTCTGAGATGCTGTTGTGGCGAAGTTTGAAGCCGGATTTGGATACAAAAAGATTTCCCAAGCTTTAAACATCTCAAGGAGTACTGTGCAAGTGATTGTATTACAATGGAAGGAGTATCAGATTACTGCAGAACTACCAAGACCCGGCCGTCCCTCTAAACCAGGGGTCTCAAACTCCAGTCCTCGAGGGCCGCAGTCCTGCAACTTTTAGATGTGCCTCTGTTGCACCACACCTGAATAGAATAATTAGGTCATTAGCAGGACTCTG
>CAEFZX010015924.1:0-18682 GCA_903066825.1 Alfaro cultratus | reverse complement strand
TAGTAACAAGTTGAGCCAACACAATTGCTTTACATTGGAATAATCTTAATAAATTAAGTTGACCTAACACATTTGCTTTAAATAGGAGTAACACAATTACATGGTGCTGAAATAAAGCAAAGAAATCAGGTGGAAATCCTTTCCATAATTTTTTATGTTCATCCAAAGAGTTATTTTTTTCAGTGTGGAAGTACCTTCAAAAGTTGAAATCAGTGCTAAGGGTTCGGATCCTGAGCTGTTCGGATCGGGACCAGCAGTTGTCTCTGCTTCCCAACACATCTCATCACTCAACAGCCAAATAGGAGGGGAGAAATGATGTAAGCATGCAAGCCAAGCCCCTCACAGCAAGCATTACCAGCTCCTTCATAAAGCGCCCCGATATTGATCATCCGAGCAGCCTCTGCCTCGGACTGATCACCGCCGGTGCAGCGTCCAGTAGCAGCCATGTCTCACGGATGGGGATACGGACCGAGCGACGGTAAGAACCCTGCAGCCTCCCGCTCTGGCCAGGAGACTTTCAGTCCTTATTACACTGAAAAGAGTGTGACTGGGTTACATTAGTATTTACAAATGAAATACCAGCAGCCTATGGATAAAAAAAAAAAAAAGAGTGCGTGTTTAATTACACTTTTATTATTTAAATTACATTTTATTTATTTCTGTCTAAACACTTGCAGCTCAAAGTTATTAAGTAGAATTGGATTATAGTTTAACATTAAGGTAAACAATATTGAATAATCAAATAAATTCTACCCAACGGGAACTTTTGGTTTTAATTGCGCTACACAAACACAATTAAATCAGAAGTTTTTACTTAAAGTTGAAGGTGTAAAATTCATTCAACTGTTTTAAATGTCACTTTATTGCCATTTAAAGTAAACAATTATCACACTTTTCTGCAGTAATGAATGTAGCAGGACAGAAGCTTTATGGCAACAACTGCGGTTAAAACAGATCATCAGCTTTATGATCCCAACTCTGGACACTGACGGTCATGATGAGGAGGATCAACTAAAGTCAAGGTTGTTCGTTTCAGGCAGTCGGTTTCCTGTCAGCTAAGTTTTCTGAATGCATTGACTTTTACAGTTTAAAAATATATTAGAATTGTCTAATATTTCAGATATTTCAGATATCTGAAATATCTGAAATATCTTATTGTGCGTTCAGTAAACACAATAAAAGTCATAACTTCTTACTAGATTTTACATTTTGTCCTGTTCATATTGATGCTGGCAATAAATTTTGACCTGCATTTGTTGTTCACTCATAACTTTCTATTTTTTCAAAACTTAATAGAGATGTTGCATAAGGAATAAATTAGTGATGCCTTGTTAAACGAACCATTCTGCAACTACTTACTGTAATTATTCATTATGAATGATCACACTGCGTTTGTTTCTATGGGAGCAATGCTGCTTTTCTTCAAGATGTACTAGAACAGAAACATGGTCACGGTAAAAACTCTGTCTTTATATAAAGGACTTGAATAGCTCCTCATGTTTACATTTACAGGACCTGACAAGTGGGCAGAAAACTTCCCGCTTGCTAATGGACCCAGACAGTCTCCCATCAACATAGTTACCAAGGAAGCCCAATATGATCCGTCTCTGAAGCGTCTGAAACTCCAGTATGACCCCTCCAATGCCAGGGGCATTCTCAACAATGGACACTCTTTCCAGGTGGACTTTGTGGACGACACAGACAGCTCCAGTAAGCAAAGCTAACCTCTAAGTTTGAGACTAAAGATCTGAAGGACCACAAACATACACTTCATCATTTTATACTCATTCTGGAAATGGTTTTAGTTTTGTTTCAAATCCTGCATCAATCAGACATATTGTTGGTATAACAAACATGACATCCTAAATTCCTAAAACCTGGTTTCTGACTTTTATTTTAAGTACTTGCAAGATATATTATTATTTTACCTTTGAATTTTATCGCTCCTGTTTGTTTCCTCCACCCATGCTGTATGTACACACAGATAAGCATGTCTGATGATGTAAGTGCTCAGTTATCTCCTAACAGCCCTGGTTCGTTATCTCAAGGTCAACATGCATGTTAAGCCCATCATCGTGACTCTTCAGTTTTACTCTGTGCTCCAGTAGTTGTCGCAGATAAACAGCTATAATCTGTCATAAAAGCCTTAAAAATAAAATTTTTGAACATGCAGGCAACTTCAAATATCAAATGATCAACATAAACAGATGAAAAAAATTTGAAAAATATCCAAGAATTTACCCTTAATGTGTAGTTAACAATTGTATTTATTTCAGTTTATTTATAAAGGAAACACTGTTAGACACAGATGATGCTGGCTCAGATGAAGCTTCTCAAAGTCTAAATGGGCTGCACAGTGGCACAATTGGTAGCACTGTTACCTTGCAGCCAAAAGGTCCTGGGTTTGACTTCTGGCCTGGGGTCTTTCTGCATGGAGTTGTTCTCTCTGTGTACTTGGTTCTCTCCTCCCACAGTCCAAAAACATGACTGTTAGGTTAATTGGTCTCTCTAAATTCTTCCTAGGTGTGAGTGTGTGTGCGTGTGCATGGTTATTTGTCCTTTCTGTCTCTGTGTTGCCCTGCGACAGACTGCCGACCTGTCCAGGGTGACCCCGCCTCTCGCCCAAAATGCCTCACTGGAGATAGGCACCAGCACCCCTCACAGCCCCACTAGGGACAAGGGTGTTAGAAAATGGATGGATGGAAGTCTAAATGTATCATTTCAAATTTTTCATGGTATATTGTTCAACTATTTCCTCTTAAAACTGATCAACAGTAGCTTACAAAAGTCATAGCTAGCATTTTAGCATGCTTTATTGAAAGAGCTTTGTCATTGGCTGATGAAAATAGGAAAATGATTTATTTGTTGCGTATTTTCTCTGTCTTAATGAGTCTATTGTTTGTATTTCTCAGCCCTGACTGGAGGTCCCATCTCTGGAACATATCGACTGAAGCAATTTCATTTCCACTGGGGAGGCAGTGATGATAGAGGCTCTGAGCACACTATAAACAGTGTCAAGTTCCCTTGTGAGGTAATGAATTCAACAGTTTGCTGAGTTATATTTGCATTGTGTCACATATCCATATAAAACTAATAATGTGAAGATTTGCTATAACCTTAAACTCCTCGCATCAAACACGAGGCAACTGTGTCCCCTTAGTTTAAAGGCTCAGGTGTTGTTATACATATATACACAGACATATATATATATATATATATATATATATATATATATATATATATATATATATATATATATATACATATATCTGTGTGTGTGTGTAGTTGTACTGCATGTCGACCCAATATCTTGATGAAGTGGACACAGTTTACTTGACTTTTAATGGCTCCTTCTACTACAGATAACAGCATTCGTCTTTTCTCATTAGCTTCACCTGGTGCACTGGAATACCAAATATCCCAGCTTTGGGGAGGCTGCTGACAAACCAGATGGACTGGCTGTGGTTGGAATCTTTCTCAAAGTAACTAATCAGTGCTCTTTCCACCAGCATCTCCAATAGAGATGTGTTGGAGAAAATGTATACCAATAACTTTGTATTTGAAGAAAACTACATTAAAGGTGATGTTTTCATTCAGATTGGTGCAGCCAACCCCCGGCTTCAGAAAGTTCTGGATGCTTTGGACTCTATTAAGACAAAGGTACAAACAAAAATCATCTGAGGTGGAAATGAACTTGCTTTGTTCAAATGTGCTCATACTGATAGCTTTGTTCTTCCAGCTTTAAGTTTCCATCTTTTCTGTGTGTAACATATAGGGAAAGCAGACGACTTTCTCTAACTTTGATGCAAGAACTCTTCTTCCTGGTTCTCTGGATTATTGGACTTATGATGGATCTTTGACAACCCCACCCCTTTTGGAGAGTGTCACCTGGATTGTCCTCAGGGAGCCTATAAGTGTCAGCCCTGCTCAGGTGGGTAGCTTGGTCCTCTTAAAACACTGGAAGGAGAGAAAAGCTGAATGAATCAGTTAAGAGTTCAACTGTTTTTTGGATTTTCAATTTTTAATTATGCTTATTGTAGATCTAAAACTGAAACATTGAAGCTCTCTTTTGAGAGGAAAAAAATGTTGTCATTCATGTGATGTTCATGTAACATTTATTAGACATCTATATTATGTATGTACTGGGCTGACAGGTGGGGAAAAGCATGGTCAACATATAGTTTGTCTGTTTTATTCTCAGCTTGATATTGTTACTGGATAAGTATAGTTCACAAGACAGTGAAATCAACGCTGGATTTTCTGGGATTTATTTCAAACTGAACTGTAGCACAGTTGGTAACACTGTTGCCTGGCAGCAAGAAGGTCTTCCTACCTGGAGTTTGAATGTCTCCCTCTGCATGCGTGGGTTCTCTCCGGGTACTCCAGCTTCCTCCCACAGTCCAAGAAACATGAGTGATAGGTTAATTAGTTTGTCTAAATCCTGCTTAGGTGTGTCTGTGTGCGTGCGCATGTATTTCCTTGTGTGTGATTGTACGCATGATTGTCCTGTTTGTCTCTCTTTTGCCCTGCGATGGACTGGCGACCTGTACAGGGTGACCCCGCCGCTCGACCTTTGACTCCTGGAGACTCCGACCCCACTGGGGAGAAGCATGTGGGATAATGGGTGAATGGATTTCAGACTTATTCAGGAATGACTGTTCACCCCATTACTGAGATCATTAATGTTGGAATTGAACAGATAATTGTAAACTAGGACTGAAACAATGAACTGAATCAATTGATAATCAGTGATGTCATAACGGACCACTTTTTTTCAGTAACGAGTAATCTAAAGCGTTGCTATTTCAAATCCAGTAGTCAGACTACAGTTACTTATCGGAATCACTGTGCGTTACTGTGCGTTATTCTTATCTTTTGTAATTTAATTTTATTTCCTCTTGGGGAGTAACCACCGTTTCTGCGACGGTTATCAGCAGCGACAGAAACGAAGAGGAAGATGCGCATTTTGTTGCTGGAAAAACATGAACTTTTTTGAGTTTCGCTCTCCAAGTTCGATTATTATAAGCAGCTTTGGGCTTGTTTTTCTCTAAAGTCACTTGCAGATTTAATGAGTCGCGGGTTGCAGTTTTTGGCCTTGGAAATAAGCAGACATAAACCCCAGAATTTGTCTGACATCCAGTTAGTTTTAGTCAGACTCTCCCTGTCCATCATTTCCTGGATGATCCGTCCCGCTTTGTCTTTGTTAATGTCAAGTTAATATATTACCTGAATTACGTCGAGCTTTGCGTTGCGCTCCACAAAACTGCGCAATAAATGTGAAAATAGCCATGAAGGAACGAGTCCGTAAAGTTGTGCAACTAAACACCATTATAATTATTAATATTAAGATAAATGTCACAAACCGCTGCACAGATTTGTGACATTTATCTGAGCTGTGGAGCGACAGGAGGAGCGCTGTGCGCTGCGCTCAGACAGCAAACACAGGGCCGTTGAACCTGGACGACGGGCCGGGGCGAGGAGGAGGGGTTTAAAATCCTATTTATAGATATCCAGACAGTACTGGAACACACAAAAACATGCACAAATCAGTAAGTTTGTTTTGTACTGTTGTACCATTAAACAATCTCCCCTTCAGTTCAATCATGTAAGTGGAAATATATTGTTGTTGATGTTACCATTTTAAAATAACTTGCAATTGGCAAATTGGCAAAAATCAATGTGATTTTCACAGGTGGTGGAGTGTTGTTGTTAGCAGCTGTTGAATGTAACTAAAAATGTTACTTTTAATGTAACTTAGCTACTTTCCAAATCAAGCAGTCGGTAAGCTAAGTTATTTTTTCAAGGAGTAATCAGTAAGTTTTGAAACAGACTTGGTGCTCTCCTCTCCTGTTCCAGATTCCCGAACAGATCTCCCACACAGTAAATTCTGCAGAGTTAAATCAACACTATGCCGAGTCTATTTGGTCCTGATCAGAATTGGTGTCAATTTAACTCTTTTCAGAGTTATTTCAACAAGAAACTGAGTAGTTTTAACACTTGAAAAAGTTATAACTACTCAAACTATTGTTGAAATAACTCTATAAGAGTTAAATTAATGCCAATTCTGAAAGGGACCAAATAGACTCAGCATAGTGTTGATTTAACTCTGCAGAATTTACTGTGCACCATCCCTTGCCCACCAGCCTTTTCTGTCAGACCTGAAATATTTCATTTATCTTTGACAAGGATGCTCCTTCGGCTTTATTGCATTATTTAACAAAATCACGTGATGCTGGTGTTCCTATTTTCTCCCCGACCCACTTTCTTGTCTCCAGAGGTCAGAGGAAGAGGCAGCTCAGGGAACAGGAACAAAGCCACAGTACAGTTCCACATTATGTCAGTTCTAAAGGCCCGCACAAAACAGCTATGTGGGATTCTAAATCACATCTTCCTTCTTGTCCCACCCCGGAAAAGTTTCATTCACTCTGGAGGACTTGTTACTAGGGCTGTTGTAAAAGAATATTTTAGTAATCGAGTACTCTATATAATATTTTTACGATTATCCGAGGAATCACGCTCTCTCTCTCACTCGCTCATTCCTACCGTTCGCTCCAAAACCGTGACGACGCGATTCCGATGCCACAAAAGCTGTCGTAGTCCAACCATCACACCGCGAACTTTAACAATCCTTGTAAATACTTCAGTGTTCACCTGGACAACAAACCAAACTGGAGATCCAACAGTGAAGTTGTCTACAAAATGTGACAAAGCAGGCTGTACTTCTTGAGGAAGTTTAGATCTTTTGGTGTTTGTAGAAAGATGTAGATCAGGGGTCTGCAACTCCACACCTTGGGGACTGGTGTCATGCAAATTTAGATGCATCTCTGATACAATACATCTCAGTCAAATAATCAGTATATTAGAAAGGCTAACACTGATGTGGTGATTCAGCCACTTGATTTAGGTGTGTTGGGCCAAGGACACATCTGAAAGATGCAGGATACCTGTACTGGAGGCCTGGACTCCATTGCAGGTCACTGCATCACTGTTGCATATAGATCTTCTACAACAGTGATGCCCAGTCTTCCTACAGGAAGTTACAGTCTTCCTGTAACTTTTAGATCAAGACTGCCCAAGTCCAGTCCTTGATTGGGACCATCCTGCCACGTGTAGATGGATCCCTAACACCAATGCACCTAAGTTAACTGAATGTCTGAGGCAGGCCTCTGCAACATATGAGCTGAATGGCTGCTGGTGAGAGAATTGCTTTCTTTGATTGATGTACATTGTGACGCATCTAAAAGTTCCAGAAAGGCAACTCTCAAAGACTGCACCTGGGCAGCCCTGTTATTCTCCAACACACCTGGATCGAATGGCAGATTCTCTCACCAGCAGTCTTTTATAATTAATAAAAAAAGCATGACCTAGCTCTGCATAAAATATTCTTAGAAATTTAAAACAAGATATTGGTCCGAATAAGAGAGATTCTTTTTTTCATGTTTATTGACATTAGCTAAAACTGTAATTCTGTCTTCCTGTTTTTTTCCCCCCCAGCTTGTAAGGCGATTGTGGATGAGCTGAACTACTCAATCAGTCAGGTGGACCCAAGGATGACCATTAATGTAGGGAGCTTTAGACTCAACCCTGATGGGACCATGACAGACAAAAAGGTAGAGCATTTGTTGAATAATGTATATTTAAATCTCTTTGTTGTAACAGGAACCTGACTTTTCATACACATTTAATACATTTCACTGCTCTAAAGGCTTTGCTGAAGGTCCTGATTATGACTGGACATGAGGCTAAAATTATATTTTATCCTGCAATTTATGTTCTTGAGAGCTTCTAAACGTGGCAGTGTTTAGGATCCTGAAGTATTGAGATCAAGACTGCCATTTATACACAGAATTTCAAAAAGGCAAAGTATTTCTGAAAGTACATTTTATTTGAGTGGTTGAGAACCACCCAAATAAAGATAACTCAAGAAGATGTTTTATTAATTCTTGGCTAGTTATACTTTTTTAAAAGAGTTATATATTCTTTGAATTAAGGCTGGGTGACATGGCTGAAAAATGTATCAAGACAAGTTGGATGTGCTAGTTGGGTGCCTAGCCCCGTTTGTTCTTTACCAAGGCAACCACTGCACACCTGTCAGACCTACACAGAGAGTGGTAATCACACTACGCGTCCCAGCAGCTGATTGAGCAGACTGTCTGTTGCATAAAAAATAGATTGATGTGAACACAGTTTAGTGTCAAGCAGTTTCCTGTGCAAGTCAGTGTGTCATCAAACCACAGTTGTAAAAATGTATCTTTTTTGCGGATGTGTCCGGCAAACATCTGCTTTGAGTCCATGTGTTACAAAGCCCAAGGTCTTGGGGTTCAGGGCTGGTAACATAAAGGTGTCCAGAGAAAGAAAGGTGGAATTTAAAATGATTTCTAACAACAAAAAAAAATGCTTGTATGCTTTGATGTAGGAAAACAATTCTGATAACTTTTGATCTTGTTCTGAGTGATTGAGAAGCCTGCATCTCAAAAGCTGTAGGAGAAGTTTGTAACAGAGACACAATGGCGGCTTTGATCCAAAATGGCCGACTTCCTGTAGGAAGTTTGGCTGAAATATGCAAGTACACCCTGCTGCAGCAAACAGAAAGGGGGACGGACTACTGTCAGTCTCATACCTTATTTGGAAATGGGACCGTTGCATTCCGGAAGTGAAGGGGGCGCTATTTCCTATATTATCCGTGGTCTTAGCAGCATTGAATTAAATCTCCCATTTGTTGCTCATCTCTGCGCAGTGCAATGGATTTAACTCATCATGCAGGTCTGGTTCAAGACTGTATGAGGCCTGGAGCAGAATTTGACTTGGGGGCCCCTCTTGCTGCTAAAATCATCAGCACCTCTAACAGATTTAATCTGGAGGAGGGGAACTAGTTTAATTGGCCAACCTAAAAAGCAGTAAGTTATAATTGCAGTTTATTAATTTGTATTTGTGAATAAACAGAGCTCAAACTAAGAGATTGAACTCATAGCATCAGATTGTTGCTATGGTAACAGTTTAACTATGAATATTGTTCTCTGAACTTTTACAAAGTAAACTTGCCAGCTCCTTAAAATCTTACATATAAATGTTAAACAATTTAAAATATTTTAATTTATGTATGCTGAAACCATTAAATCAAATTTAGCAGCATTGACAATCTCAAACAAATGTTACATTTATGTATGGTCTGTGTTAAAATATTAGCATTTATGGGCCCCTGAAGCCCTGGGGGCCTTATGAAGCCGCTGACTTACTTTGGATTAAATAGAAGTACAAATATTTAATATTCATTTTAATTGTATTTTTTAATTTGTTGTTTTTAAGACTAGTTGTGGGTTTAAATAGTGTTTCACTGGCGCTATTTTTCTGTAACGTATAATTACCCAGTAATATTTGTACTTGTCTTGGCAACTTAACATCTTTTAATACAAAAACCCGGTGGATCGCTGGTGGACCGCCTCGGCGCCCCGACTACCGGGCTTAGCAAGTTTTCTGGGGAAACCCTGAGTTTAAAAGGTCACTTCAAGCTATAATCCATCATTTCCATGTTGCAAATGAAAAGAATGTTAAAATATGTCTAGAAATTAGGTAGCAGTTGCAGTTAAATACTCTCCTTCATTTGACCCAGACACAGAAAATATGAGACGCAGCTGAAGCCAAGCATTGTGGAATGAACATAGTATCATTTTAGAGAGAGAAGTTAATGTAATCCAACATGGAGGGATTAGTAGAGGTTCTGTACTGCCGAGATAAAAAAGAGCTGTTGGTGAAAGCATTTTGTGATCATTTAAACTTTATGTTCACCACAACTGTGGTTGACTCACTGCTATTTAGCCTAGCCATAGGACAAAACATTTTTGTATCTTTACCCTTCAACTTTGGATTGTTATTCCACTTAAATCTAAGATCCTAGCCATTGTATGCCCTGGTGTAAAAGGTGTTTCTAAAATATTTTGGGATTTATTTTTAATCTTAAGCTACTTTTATAACTGTTGCTCTCAAACAGTGACCCATCTCTCATCTCATGAAGCTCAGGTCTTTTAACATCTGCAGTAAGATGCTGCTCATGTTCTATCAGTCATCAGTGGCTAGTTCCATCTTCAATGCAGTGCTGTGTTGGGATGCTGCAATGAAGGTAAAAGACTCAAAATGACTCGGCAAACTGACAAGAAAGGTTGAGTCAGTTGTAGGGATCAAGCCTGCTTCACTGGAAGAGGTGATGAGTATCAATTATCTCATCTCCTATACAACATGGTGGACAGCTTAAGAAACAGACATAGCCAAAGATTACTGCTGCCCAGATGTGCTAAAGAACGCCACAGCAAGACCTTTCTGTCCAAAGCTATCAGACTTTATAATACATAGTCTCTAGAGCTGTGTGTTTTAAATGTTGAATATACAGTATGTTTAGTAATATACTGAACAATATGTGTGTGTTCTTAAGCTCATTGTTATTTATTATTGTTGTATGTTTATTCTTATTACTTTATTTATTTATTTACTTTAATTTTTATTGTGTACTATGCTGGGACAAATAAAGTCCCCCTCTCCCCCTTAGGGGATCAATAAAGTCTTATCGTATTTTATTGTATCTTCTCTCATCTTATCTTATCCACAAACTGCAGATTTGGTCACTTTGAAGAGACAGTCAAAACTTAGACAAATGGTAATATCTTTACCATTTCAGATTTCTCCTTTTACTCTTTGAACATTGACAAGAGTAAACATTTCTCATGTTTTGGTGAAGTTTTACTATTTTATAGCAGTAGTTTATACCACATTTTTTTGAAAAGTTATCGGAACCTCTGGTAACTCCTTTCGCAGTTTGGAAGAACTTGATTAGGGCTGAGGTCCAGATAAGTTTTTCCTTAGCCTTCAGCCGATGATTTCAAAGATGAGCTCCTCCTCAGCTCAGAGATGGCACTACCCTCCACCTGTTACATTGTTTGGCCATTCAAATGTCTCTTAGCCACAGAAACAGTCAAACCTTGATCCCATGCCCTCTGCTCTCCCTTCTTTTCAGCAGCTTTTGACCTAGAGTGAATTGGAGAGGATGGGATGTCACAGTGTAGATGCCTTCAGTGTGGAGGATTTTCAGGTTTTAAGTCTGCTCTTTGGCCTCCTCACAGTAGGACTTCCTGGGGGCATGGAGCCGCTCTGTGGCACAAAAGTAAAACCTGCCTTCCGTAACAATGGCACATTTAAGGCATCCAAAGACATTGAACTTAGATGGAGCAGTGAGTTGATCTCATAGTAACTAGAGGGAAGTCATGCATTGAGAATGAGAAAATGCACAATGGCAGGCTGAGGCAGTGACACATAATATTAGGACCTAGAGAGTTGGAATTTGACATGCAGTGTTGCTATTTGTTATGTCTCTTCAAACACAGCCTAATAATGTAACTTTTTTTTTTTTTTTAACTTTTGTGTGCTATTTTGAAATGACCAGCTGTCCAATCAGCTTTCTTGCTAAGTTTTCCAAATTTTTACCTGATGTAAAGTAAGAGTGTCCTGATCCGATTGTGATGTTGGAAATCATGCAATACTAATAGTTGTCCTGAGGACAGATTCCTCCTCTGAGCTGTGGATCTCTGCCTTTGGTCCAGAGTCACCATGGGCCTCTTGTTTGCATCTCTGATCAGAGCTCTCCTTGTTCAACCTCGGAATTTTTTTACAGTCTTAGTCTGCTTTAAACGTCTCCACAGCTTTCTCCCTGACCTGTCTGCTGTGTTCCTTGGCCTTTGTGATGCTGTTTGCTCCCCAATATTCTCTGCACCTCTGAGGCGCCACAGAGCAGCTGGATTTCTACTGAGGTTAGATTACACACAGGTTGAGTCATTAGCAGACATCAGAAACTAGTTGCACTCAGAGAAAAGGGGGTGAATACTTTTGCACACCGCACTTTTCAATTTTTATGTGTAAACATTTGTTTTGAACCAAGTCTATTTTTCTTTGTACTTTTCAACTATAACCACTTTTTTTTGGTCTCGCACATAAAATTCCAAAGAAATATATTAATGTTTGTGGTTGTAATGTGACAAAATATGGAAAAGTTCAAGGGGTCTGAATAATTTTGCAGGCCACTTTGTATGCCCATTGCCAATATTTTATGAATTAATTTTCCACCAGTCTAATTAAAACCAGATGCTCATCTGTTTCTCATCCTCTCAGACTATCACTGCCGGATGCCAGGCCACGATTTAATGCTCTTCTATAATACATAGTGCTATGAAAGTCTTTGTCCCCTTAAAGATTCTTCTGTTCTTCCTTTTTTGTTGCATTTAAGATCACAAATTTTATTTTTGACAAAAGATAACTTGAGTATTAAATTTGAATATGCTGAAAATCTATCTTTTTATTCTTAACCTCCAGACTAGCTTTCATGACTACATTATTATTATTATTATTATTATTATTATTAATTTATGGGTCTTTATTGGTCCATAGGAGCAGTAAGGACAATGAAACTGAAAGGTTCCTGCCCACAGTGGCTCAGTAATGGCTCCCTGTCCAATGGGAATTGAATGGAGGATGGCATCCCTGAGAAGCCTATTCTCTGGCCAAACCGGTCACACCCTGCCCCATTCTTCAAACAACGCTGTGACTGACGGCTCCCTTTCACTGGGCTCTGGCTGCTGAGGAAGGGCTTTAATTCCAATCCATTTTGTAACATGGCTTGATAATGACTGAGACCTAAGCCCATGGGTTGAGATGGACATACGTGCTTCTATTGTCCAGTGTAGGAAGAAGGGTCCTTTTTGTCTTTGTGTCGCTTAGCTTGGATGAGCTTGTGGAATTGTTGACATTTCAAACACCAAATGAAATGTGTAATAAGAAATGTCATGTACCATGGCAGAAAAAAATTACTAAAATAATTTAATGTTTATCTGTGTTAAATGACAAGAAGAGATGTGAAGCTGTTTTATTGGACAGCGACTGTGTTGCCTATTATGTTACATTAATAATGGAGCTGTATAGATTTTAGAAATACTGAAGAGCAAGGAGCAGGCCGTCACCAAATATAGTAATAATCAGGCACCATAGAGTTCTTAAATTCAAAGATTCTTGGGCCCAGTCGAGGGGCTGGTCAGAAGTCTAACACAACCTCCACCTGCGCGTTGTGTAAGCAGGAATATGAAAGGAAAACATTTCACGTTCAACAAGGTCAAATTTTATCAAGGACTACGGTATGTTTTAAAACATGACGAAACACATTTACAAAAATGTGTTTTGTACATATTTGAAAAGACACAACAGAAGCAATGTGGGGGCTAAGGAGATGAGCTGTTTACCCTGCACTTGGATACTGGTGAGCTTTACTGCCTCCATCTTCTCCCCTAACCAGTTTTTTTTTTTAACCTGGTTGGAGGTGTAAAGAGCACTGACCTACCCCCTCTTCTTTTCCGTTTTCTATGCCCCGTTCTTGCCCCCTCACCTCCTGGGCATCACCCTTTCACCTTGTATACTTCTGGGGATGCTTAGATTGGGCCACCTCACCTATATTGACCTGTCTAGACACCACTGCCTTGCCTTTTTGTTCCAAGAGAGCAGCAGAGGAAGGGGAAGGTGGTGGAGAGGTGGGAAGGCAGTTTAAAAGTCAGAGTTGCCGGGTGACGTTTGTTACCATGCAACTAATAAAACAGAGCGGAAGCAAAAGGTCACACCGATGACCCTCCCAAAGCCCTGTGGTGTCACACTGCTGACTCTGGGTCAGCTCAAACCCTAACGACAACCGTCAATATGGCTGCTTTTGTTCTTCAACATAAGCCAGCACTTTGTAATGTAGCTTGAGTCCATCCAAACACCATGTTTAGAAGTATAGTTATTTTCCCCCCGATTATATTTTCAATTTGGGTCATATCTTTCATACATTTAAGTAAGATCTGGAACCAGTAAAAATCTCAAACTGCATCTGTCGTTGCAAAATCTCAGACTGCCGGGTGCTGGGTTGAGTTGAGTTGATTTTGACTTTATTGAACATATTGTAAAAGAAGAATAAAGTTTTATACAAAAAAATTAAAACAAAATCAGTCTTGGATGCAGTTGTCCTGGGTTTGTTTCCCGGTCTGTGGTGTTTTTCTCCATGTCTTCCTCTTTTCTGACCTCCCTTCTGTCCATTTATTGTTAAATAAAGGCCACTAGAGCTAAAAGGAAGGGAAATTGTTTTGTGGGGTTTTTTTTAAGAAAATATTTGTAGGTTGAGTGTGGTTATTGCATTGTAAAATTGATTGAGTTTATATAGCACCAATTCACAACATGTTATTTCATGGTAACTTACAAAAAATGTAATTTCAGTTCAGTAACATACATTCAAAGTTATCCTAGGTATCAAAAAGTGCATTAAGTTCAGTTTATTGTTCAAATTTGTTTAAAAAGAATGAAACCCAGCAGATTGCACAGAGTCATTGTCAGTTTAACAGTTTGCACATCATTTACCTAATAGGAACGTAAATCTTACTAAACAAGGTCAGGCCTGGTACAACACTGCATCCTGATGCCAGCCAGCTCATGAGCTCTCAGTGTAATCCTCCATTTTTATTTGTTTATTTTTGTTGCTAGGTCCCGTTCGCGCGCTCGGAAACACACCTCAGTGAGCTCCTGGACGGGGTGTGCGACAGCATGAGTGACTATGCCCTTTACATTGACCCGGACACCCACCACAAGCAGTACAGGAGATTCGCTCCAAGAGTCAGTGGATCCTCAGAAGATTTCCCAGACTTTGGAAACTTCAAGTTTGATGGTCCTGAGGGATCCAATAACCTGAAATTTGCTGTAAGTTCACAACAGCATTACTGAACTGTTGAACACTCTATAGTTGTGACATACATGATTGTTCTGTTTGCATAGATGGACTCACTGCTGAGCAGATTCTGTTTCATGTGTTGACTAAAATATTTAAGCAACTGCAACATGTCTCAATTAAACTTGAAGGTGTTGATGGTTCTTTTAGAAGTTTTACTAAGTTTTAAGCTAAACCTTAGTAAAACTAGAAAATCACCTGCTATACTTTTGCCTAGAACACTTTGATTGATGTTTGCAGTCAAATTTGCTGTAAATTTACATAAATTTAAGATAGGGGACAGACTGTAGGTACTCTCTCCTTCAGTTCCCTTCTGTCCCCTACTGTTGTCCAAATATTTCTCCATTTTTAGTAAGAATCTGCTCTGTTGTTCACGTTTCATATCTTTCTGGTTTTAATGATATATTTCCAGTTAAAAGTATCCAAAGGCATATCCTTATTTTGTAATCTCCATAAAAGTTGGATCTTTGGAGAATGGAGTTGTCTGACAGCATCAGTGTGTAAAATAAATCATTTCAATGAGCTCAACAGTCTCCTGACCCGTTGGATAACATGCAAACGTTTTGGAGTTGAGTCGTTAACATAGTGGTGCAAAGATTATTAGGACTGGAGTTTTTAACATTTCTAAATTTAATTATGTTTAGTAAAGTTGGCATCAAACACAGAAAAACTGAGAAAATTAGGTCATCATGCCTTCTATTTACCATGGCAACCGTCTGTTTCGATTAGCCTAAAGGATTCTGTTGTAACCTAGAAAATACGTTGAGCCAGATCCAGTACTGTGTTCACATGGTCCTGGTGGCTGACCACATCTTTACCAAATGCTAAAACTGCTGAACAGATTGGCAAACAGACGGGGAACATGGCCGCCACCCTGCACTGTCATACTCTTCATTGTGCATAAAGACATGTTAAACTGTGTGTGTTTGCATGGCTGAGCTAAGTCAGCCCAGTGTCTCCCCCAGACTTAGAGATATCTCCCCACTGTGCCTGTTTTTCTTGGCAGTGTGAGACGCTGGTGGAGGAGCTGGAGGACGACATCATCTCTTTGCTTGGCCAGGATGAGGGAGATGTGCAGAAGAAGTTATGTAGTCGAGTCTCAGGTAGTTAATCTGTTCTTTATTCCTGCCACTGTTCTCCTATTGCTATTTAGGTGAAGTGGAACCTGTATAGAACAGCGTTGCAGATGGTCAATTTTTGTTGGATTTAATGTCATGACAAACTAACACCAAGAGTGTCAGTATTTTCTTTTGGCTTTTATTTAATGAAATGACAGCTTTTATGGACTTGTGTGTGCCTCTAAAAGTACAAAGAATAAATAACAGAAAACAAACACGAAAAACGGAATCAACTCTCCAAATAATATCACTCCAAAAGTAAAATCTTTAAGTTGCAAAAAAAAAGAAGAAGAAAAAAAACAGCAATAAAAAATGTTTTTCTGTATTTGTATTTCTGAAGTCAGGCAAAGTGAACCAATCAGAAAAAGAACTGTTGTGGTTAGACGTTTTCAGCAACTGGATATGAGGGCCTTTACATGATCAGTCTGGACCAGTCCTTTCCAGGGTGGAATTATCACACAATTCCAGTATTTCTTTTCTTTCTGAGACTAGCTGGTGATTGGCTGCTGCCTCTTTATTATGTTTCCATTGCAAATGTTTGAAAAACATTGTTGACCTTCTGCTAATGTCTAAAAAACACAATTTTGCAATTATGGTTTCTCCATGAAATAACAAATGCAATTAAAATCACATATGAATAAGCTTGTTCAAATAACAGGTCATTGGTGTCTCATTCAGGCGTTGGAGTGACTAGCCTCTTGTACCTGAAGTGGTTACGTATGCAACGTTTTGAGGAAATTGTAGTTGGAGACTTTACTCATCCTAGTGTTAGTTTCCATTAAGCAAATTTATTTTCGGAATGCTAGTTTGAGTAGTTAGATGGTAAATGGAAACACAGTTAGTGAGAAGGACGATGGTTCAGACAAATGCAGTGCCAAGGTAATTCTTCTCGATAGAATGTGTATCAGGTACTCAACAGGAAGAGCGTCAGATATTCACCTTAAAGGGCTAATGTAAGGACTGAATGTAGTTATTAAAGGAATCATTATTCTTTTAATTTAATTTATTTGAACATGTTGGCCTAACTATGTTATAATTTTCCTATGAAATAAAAAAAAAATCAGTTTGTGATATGTAAAAACTCATAATTACCTCAAAACATGTATGTCTTTCAGTATATTTTTCACCTGTGCGATGGATGCTGGGTTGATGATGCGGTCAGGTCCGTTCTGTACTGGAATCTACAGAGTAAAGACAGGAAGACTAACTTTACAGGAGTTGTTTTTATCATATTGCGTTTGACTGGTGTAAATTTAGATAATGTCACTTTGTCATCTTACTAAAAAAACTGGAAAGGTATGGAATTAGAGGGGTAGCATTAAACTGGCTTAAAAGCTACATTGGACAAAGGAAACAATTTGTAGAATTTGATAATCAGAAATTAGATTTACTAAACATAACTTGTGGGGTTCCCCAGGGATCAGTGTTGGGGCCTAGATTATTCAATTTGTATATAAATGACATAGTTAAAATATCAAACCTTATAAAATACGTTATATTTGCAGATGATAGAAGTATCTTCTGTACTGGAGAAAACGTTCAACAACTCTCAGAGGTGGTCAATACAGAAATGAAAAAACTACAATGTTGGTTCAAAAACAATAAATTATCACTAAATTTAGATAAAACTAAATTCATGATATTTGGAAACTGTAAAAAACAAGAAAATAATGCAATTAAAATAACTATTGACAGTATTGATTTACAACAAGTCCATGAAATCAAATTTCTGGTGTCAGATGATAAATTTGCTGGAAACCACAGATCTGCCAAGTAAAATCTAAACTAGCCAAATGTGTTGCTGTTTTGAGGGGAATTAGATTTGTCCTGGACTACAAATCTTTATTTATTTAGTATAATACACTCATTGTACCACATTTAACATATTGTGTGGAAGTTTACATACAAAACAAATTTACAGCCGTTATACGTCATACAAAAAAATCAATCTGAATACTACATAATGTGGGATATTGGGAACACACAAACCAATATACACAAACC
Organism: Alfaro cultratus; assembly: GCA_903066825.1. Lineage (NCBI taxonomy): Eukaryota > Metazoa > Chordata > Actinopteri > Cyprinodontiformes > Poeciliidae > Alfaro > Alfaro cultratus. The sequence goes on along the minus strand of CAEFZX010015924.1, from coordinate 778 downwards.
TGTTATTTTTAAATCAAATATACAGAAATTCTGGGATCTTGTAACATTTAAAACTGTTCATTTAAAGCTGTTTAAAGTAAGAATCATCATCTTCCTCCCAATATACAAAACACGTTTTGTGACAGAGAGGGGGGATATAATTCAAGAGACATTTTAAAAAAAAAGGAACATGTATTTGAACAACCAAAAAGAGTTTTTGTTTATCAGTGTGTGGAGTGGATGTATGGAATGGATTGAATGAGGAGTTAAAAAAAATACAAATATAAACCAGCTTAAAAAACTGTTCAAAAAGGAGAAATATGGGAAATATGTTCTATAAGATGAATGTTTTAAAGTCCATAAATGCTATTGATGATATAAAAAGTGTTTAAATACACCGTGTTCCAAATTGTTATGCAAATTGGATTTAAGTGTCATAAAGATAACATTTTTTGTTGTGCTATTAAATGTATAGATGGTATTGCGTGTCAGGGCTCTTTGAATCACTATAATTAATTTCATAGAGCTGGTTGATTAGTTTGTCTGCTGAGCTCAATTAAAGGAAATCTACTTAAGAAGGATGTTCCACATTATTAAGCAGGCCACAGGCTTCAAGCAATATGGGAAAGAGAAAGGATCTCTCTGGTGACGAAAATCATCAGATAGTGTAGTGCCGTACGACAAGGTATGAAAACATTAGATATTTAGCGAAAACTGAAGCATTATCATACTGTGACGAGATTTGTGGCTGATTCAGAACAAAGATGGGTTTGTACAGATAAAGGCATAATGAGGAAGG
>CAEFZX010015921.1:0-37072 GCA_903066825.1 Alfaro cultratus | reverse complement strand
CGTCACAGTACCTACTGCCATCTAGTGAGAAGAAATTACATGATTACGCCGCTAGTCACTACAACACAGACACTCGAAAATGGCATATTATTTACAGATGATTAATTTGTTTTCAAAAAATCTTTTTAGACCAATTAGGTGAAATTGGATAATTTCCACGGCACACCTGACAATCACCCACAGTGGTTGAAAAACACTGTTCTATTTGAGGCTAACTAGTTTAAAAATGTGTTTTTCTGACGATAATATTTAATAACACCAATTAAAAATATTTGCATACAGAAATAAGGCCCTGGTATTGCCCACACAAATCATGACAAAGGTTGCTGTTTTTTTTACAGCAAACAGCGATTGACAACTTCGACAGTGACAAGACACAAAATGTCATTGCTAATATGAAGCAAATGGCTCAAACAATTGGTTAATAATGAAAAATTAATTGGAAGGAAAAAGTGTTTTAAAAAAGGCGCAGAAGAAACAAGGATAGATGATTACCAATCACAGCCCACTCAAGAGTTTGGGGGAGATTCACAAGGCATGGGCTGCTCAGTGGACAAAGTCCCATTTTCAGATAAAGGTAAATTTTGCATTTTATTTGGAAAGCTGTCGATGTTGATGTGTGTTTTAGCAAGTCCAAAGTCAACCCAGCTGTTTATCAGCAAATTTTAGAGAACGCTGTGCTTCTTTCTGCCGACAAACTTGTTGGAAATGCTGATTTAATTTCCCAGCATGACACTGGCCCAAAGAAGGATTGACAGATTCTACAGTACATGCGTTTCACTACAACCACATCATTTTAAAAGACCTTTTCATCAGTCTTTTAAAATATAAATCATTTCTGCATTGTTTTTCAGCAACTGTACACAATAACCATCTAAATGAATGCATGAAATATATAATAATGTACAATGATTTGAGTAAATGACAGGAAAGTAATTTACACGATATCCATATATTTTGTACCACATTACTAAAATATATGATATCGTGATTTATTTAGATACACAACCTTTTATTTCATGTAAAATCATAACTCGTAGCCATGAAGGGATTCAGATTGATACATTTATTTACCTGCAACATAAATTAAAAAAATAAAATAAAATCCAGGAACATACAGAATCAAGCTGTAACATTGAAAAACACAAAATCTTACAAAGGTTTTTTTTTTCTAGTTTCCAGTGCTAATATCTTAGTACACATGAAATAAGATTAAAAACAATAACTTATCAATAACATTTCAGGAAGATCCAGGAGTTTGTTTTAACTCCAAAATTCCTTAATATTGATGAAAAGGTGCAAGTTCCACCGGCAGATTATTTCACTCATAACAAGGGAAAATGTCTTGGTAAAACTGAAATAATCTGCCACTGGAGCAAGTAGTTTTTCATCAATATTAAGGAATTACTGACTCAATGCAAACTCCTATGTCTTGGTGAAAAGCTACTTGTAAGTTAGTTTTAATCTTATTTCAATTGTACTGAAATATTTGGACTAAAAAGTATTAGTAAGATATTGGTAGGATTTTGTGTTTTTGCAGTGAGGGGGTGGAGGGGAAGCAAATGATTTTAGTCTCTATTTAGGATTAAAGTCAAATGAGCCCATGTGATTCTTGTCAGTTGGGAATCCTACTTTATCTTTACTTCCAACATCCCCCCTCTGCAGGACAGGGGCTCCAGGATTGGGGTTATTGATGACACCCATGAAGATTGGTATGCGAGTTACATCATCCATTAGCACAAAGAAGAAGGGCTGACTGAGGTGAAAAACAGGATTGGATGCCCTCGAGATGATGGTCGCTGTGGCGGCGGCAGCCCTCGCCCCGTCCTCGTTTATCTCCATGCCAGACTTGTGCATTACGCTGGACACCAGCAGGGGGCCGTCTGCGATCCCACCCAAATTGGGATTCAGGAACATCTCCCCAAGACCTGAGATAAAACCAGCGATTAGAGAGGTGGTTTATAGCGTCCTTTGTTTTAGCAGAGCTTGCAGATGTGAGAAGATTACGTCTTACCTAGTTTGGTAAGAACTTCCTGCAACTCCTGAGAATATTCCAGCTTGAATTTGGGAACTTTAACTTGGACAGCCCTCTCTTTGGGTAGACGTTCATACAAGTTGGAGATATTTAGTTTTGAGGAAAGTAAAGACATGTTTACTTTCCCCGACTCAGGCATGATAACCAGCAAACTCATGTCCTTTGTGAATGGGAACCTTGCCACCTTAACACAAAAAGAGAAAGGATATAGTAGTTTCTAAAAGGGGTAGTATTATGTATTTTTCAGGCACTTTGTGCCATTTTATAGCATAATTAATTAACTATGTTGACTTCAGCTGTTTAAAAAAAATGCTATATATATCCAATATGACTTAAAAATTTTTTGCTTTGTAAATAAACGCCTTCAAATTGGGCCTCCGTTGCTTTAAAAACACCTGCTCTTTCTGAACTCTACCTTCAAGAAGTCATCCCATCTTAATTTCTCTATTAACCCTTTATCGACGTTTTTAACCGCTGAGAAGTAGCTCATATAATGAGCAGATGCGCAGTTCCATCTGGTGCTTGCTAATTGCTGCTGGCTAGTCTGAAGGAGCTGAGAGGAGGAGTCATGGGGGGAGGGCTGCTCTGTGTGGTGGAAGCTTGGAGGCTTGTCAACTGCATCTCAGAGGAGTAGCTGGTGTTTTGCGCAGCTGAATGGTTACCATTGGAGATTAAAGGATTTCTCAAACATGCATGAAAGAATCAAACCAAACACTCCAGGTAAGTTTTGATGAGGGAATATCATGAAACTCAGAAAAGTTGATTTTATCAAACACTGCCCCTTTAAGAGTTTGATTCTAAAGTGAGTTGGACACATTTTTACACCTGGGTCAATTCACATCAACATTGTTTTTGGTTGTTTTTAAATTGTTTTTTTTTTTTTTTAAATGGAGAAATCCAGAACTGTAAAGCAGATTTGCAATTGTTCATTAGCATGTAGCAACAGTTGGATGCTCTTGTTCTTAGCAATATTTTACTATGCATGCCTATTAATCAACTTACATGAATAGATGTGTACGAGAACACACTACCAACTCTATGAATTATAGAAAAATAATTCAACTATCCTATTAATGTAGCAGATTTACTTATTCCTTTAATTTAAGATAAATAATTGTAAATCAAATCTCCTTAATAATGTGTAGCTGACATGTTTAATGAATACATAGAGCAAACAGAGAGGTATTAAAACTCTGAATCCCAAAATGCTTTGGTCCAAATGCCTTACCTAATACCTACTATTGCACAGATAATGATTTTTTTTAATGAACATTTAATACAAAAACATATGAAGATACAGGGGGGGAAAAAAGATGTTGAATTTTAGCATTCTTTTGCATCAAATTTAAAAACAAATTCCCAGAGAAACAGAGACCCTAAAACTTCAGAAGGTGCACTTTACCTGAGCCTCCAGCTCACTGTCCGTGAATAAACTCAGCTGATGTTTGGCATCGTCCATCATGTCAACATCCACCAGGTGCAAATCGTCAAGGTAAAAGACGCCTTTGGCGGTGAAGTTCGGGTCAAATCGAGCTTTCCATTCTCCTGTCAGACACACGGGGAAATAAGATTTTCATTTTCAGTCAAGCGGCATCTTTCAAACCAAAAAACACTTTATGAAGAAACAATAAAAAATTTTGGCAGCTCAGAGAAGGAAAATGTACTTGATTACACTCTTAAAGGCACACAGACACATATAAACGCATCAGAATTTCATCGAAAAGTTCATTTTATGGATCATCAGGTTTTCTAAAAACTGAATTTTGGTCCCAATCACAAAACCTACCAAAAATGAACACTGTGTTAATAAGCGTAAGAGTTTCACTTTATCGGGTAAGTAAATGAGCTTTTCAGTGACGTTCATACATATTAATACGTCTGTTAGTTCAAAGTCGGCACGTTGGCCAATCACCTTTGAAGTAAACGGCATTGATGAGCATGAGGAGCAGATTGGGCGGCAAATGAGACAGGAAGTCCATCATTTTCCCCTCTGTTGCGTTTTCTACCCACTCATTTATCTGCTGAAGGCTTTCCACTATTGCTGGTTCCGAGTCGTAAAACCGCAGCGACTCGCTCACAAACTCTTGCTTTCCCTTAAACCCTGAAAAAGAAAAAGACAAAAAAGATGTTTAGCTTTTTCTTTTCTTTTTTTGACATCAGAACAGGGAAAAAAAGGGAGCTAACCTTGACGCAGAAACATGCGCGTGGCAATTTGCACGTCGCTGTTTCTCAGCTGCGTCAAGACGTGCCGTAGAGACTCGTGGTAACACGGCACGGTGTTTTCATGCAGGTGATACATCAGCAGCTCTTCCGTCTCGTTTTTCGCACCTTTGGACAAAACACAATTCCAAACTGCAATCTCAACTACAGTAATTCAGCAGAGGCGGTGAGCAGTGTCTGCCGTACCTAAAGCCAGTTGCGAGAGGGCCAGAGATATGCTCAGAGGAGAAATGATGACATTTGGCTGCTCTGGTGTCGTCTCCAGGTTTTGTAAGAGCTGCACACCCAGTCTCTGAATTGCAGCAGTGATAGTTTGTCTGGTGTCAGGGCGTCGGCTGACAGCCTGGCAACTGTCTCCCTTTTCTTCATCTGGCGACGTCTTGTTGGCCGACGTCGCAGTAAGAGTTGTTTCGTTTAGAGTTGTTGGCTCCGGCGTCCCCTGGCTTTCACCTTCCTATAAGCAAAAACGACAAAACCAGGATCCTCACTGAGCGTGGAGTACAAGAACACAAAATGGAACAAAGCATTGTTGGTCTAGTTTCTAGTGCAAACATCTTAGCACGCTTGAAATAAGACAAAACTAACTCAGATGTAACTTCTCAGCGAGATAAACACGCTTGTTTTAAATCAGTTCAATTCATTGCCGTTTAAATATAAAGCGCCAAATCGCAACAAATTTCGTTTCGAGGTACTTAACAAAAAAAATAATTTTAAGTCATTCCAGCTGATTTTAGTTCTCAATCAGTTCAATAAACTCAATGAATTACTCAAAGTAGTTTGGCATTTTTTCCACTTAAAACAATTTCCTGTTTTAGGTGACAAAATCAGCCAGTTGAACTAAAACTGATTTTTTAATTTCAAGAATTATTAACTTAAAAAAAATATTATTTGTCCTGCTAAAAAAATACCTTTAAGTTAGTTTTGCCTTGTTTCAAATGTACTAAAATATTTGACTTAGAAACTAGATCAAAAATACTTGGTATGATTTTGTGTTTTTGCAGTGTGCTAAACACAAATTTCTCAATTCTTGCATAAAAACGTTACCTTTACCCTATTTCAAGTGTACAGAAATATTTGAACTGGACACTAGACCAAAACTACTTGGTAAAAATTTGTGGTTTTGCAAATTTCTCAGTTCTTACTTCTATGGGTTGACTGGGGTTTAGAGGAATGAGGGGGATTGACTGATCTTCTGCCACTTCAGCATTCTGTCAAGAACAAGATAGCACAGGACAATGGTCTTTCGAAGTTTTCCATAATCAATACAGATTTGTTTTTAGACATTTTTCGGTAGGCTGTTTACAGTAGTTCCTAGACTGCAGAGACAAATTAACAGGAGTGTCAGGCAGAGGTCCATATCCAAGAAAAGTAACTGAAAGAGAAAAATATATATAACACAAGGTCATTTTTCCTCAGAGGCTTACATTTCATCGTTTCAGAAGTAGTGTTAGACAATAAATTATCACTAAAGATTAGTCTCTCTTCCTAATGTCAGCCAAACATAAAACATCACTAGCTTCTATACAGCTTTACCATGGTTGCAGTTTTTCCTACAAGCTTAAACACTTAATTTTAATTCATTTTAAGGAACACAGACATTTCTCCAAATCAATAAACTGCAGCAGAAGTTAAAACTTGCACCAAATCAACCTTAAGTTGCAACCTTCAAACATAATCTAGCTAAAGCACAAAGTGATTAAATGTTAAGTCAGAACTATTTGTCTGAGGCATATTTAAATACAAGCTTTGAACATTCTCAATCTGTAAAAGGAAAAAAAAAACATCTTAAATTGAAGATGAAATTTAAAATACTTTTACCTTTTTTTTTTTTTTTTAAATGACAAAGAAACCCTCCTGGCTTGTCTAAAAAAAGGAGAACCTACTAAAAGGTGAATGGTTGAATTCCCTGAGAGTAAAAGATTGGCAGTTGCTCAGCAAACAGTTAAATATCAACTCGCATTGATCGGGGAGGCGGTGCTGGTTCAAACCACTATTTGTTTCTAAATGCGGCCACCGAGACTAGTCCTGGCTTAAATGACCACACGCTTGAAAATATGCAGTTATTTCGCATGTTGGTGGGCCGGTGATGTGACAAAGCTTCATCTATGACAGGAAACATGACAGACCTGTTACAAAAGAGTGGCTAATCCCAGTGAACGCGCATTTCCCAGAAGGGCCCGGATTATGACATGGCAGTTCAACATAAGAGGCACCAAAATCTCGCTTCTGTGCCAAAAAACCCTCCCATATTAAGGTTACAACTATCCAAAGAGCAGTGCAGAAATGATTACATAAAAAATTATAGCGTCATGCAAAATTTATTGCAGATAATATGCTTGACATCTGCGAACAATTGTACAATCTGTCCTCAAGTGGGATAGACTAGGAATCATGTCACACACAAAAACAAACACTTTAAAGAGGGAGGCAAGTTTTTATTAAACAAGTTAATAAATTAATGTCACCAACTCCTGTTTTTGATTTAAATTCTGCTCCAAAAGTTATGTTATCAGAACGATTTGATCTTTAGGCAAGTAGTTTAAAACCCCCCCAAAAAACTGTGTTGCAACTTAAAAGCTCTAGAGTTATACAAAGTGCAGAGCTTTTAGATTTATGCTACTTCGCTTTCAAAACTGGAAAGTTAAACTAAATTTTTGGACACAAACTGTTATATAGATGTATATATATATATATATGGGTATATATATTCATCAGACACCTTTATTCCATAATATTTCTTTAAAGTTATATAAAAAAGATGACGATAAAAACAAAGTTGTTTCTCTTGGCATTGACTGTTCCTACAGTGCCTTAGAAATCTATTAAAACCTCTTGAGTTTTACATATTGTGACGTTACAACCAGACACTGTATTGTACTGTCTTAGGATTTTATAAGATAGAGCAACATAAAGCAGTTTATAATTAGAGGAGGATAATAATTCATTTTTAACAACTCTCAGGAAATGGGAAGATGTAAAACAAAGGTTGTAAAGTCTGGAGCTGACTGCTACATTGTTCACCAAAGACACATTTTCCAAAGTTGCTTTTACAAATTTTCTGGAAACAAAGGACAAAAACGGCTGAAAAGATGGTTGGATTCAAACAATCCTGGAATTAAACCTGTTAGATCCTACAAAAGACATTAAATCAGGCTTGAGGTTCAACTTCCAACACAATAAAGTCAGGTGGGGGGGAAAAAAATAAATAAATAAAAATAAATCAACCGGATCTACAATTTAGATCTGAGCGTGTTTATGTATCAGGATGATCCAAAGCTCAGACTTAAATCTGACGTCTTTAAACTTCAATCATAAAAACTGAAGTTTAGAAACAATCAAGCTTTAGATAAAATTGATTATATTTGCTGCTGTAATAACAAATGATTGACCTACGAACGCTGAATACAAATGGACTCTAAATTATTTTGATATTTATATGTATATAAAAAAAAACCTATATTAAACACCTATGAATTACTTTGGGTTGATCAATCACATTAAACTCCTAAAAAACACATAAAAGTATCTGGTTGGATGTGACAAATTTAGAAAAGCTCAAGAGGAGCAAATACTTTTGCAAGGCACCGTATATCAGGTTTAGAAAGTTGAAAACTAAGAAAAAAAGAAAGAAAAAAAATGTGGTGAGTTTTTAACCAACTGGTATGCTGAGCCAAATCAGCATCTACATACACACACACACACGACATGATGTCGCTACAGGGTTAAAACATGGTCTTCATAATCCTGAAGAATTTTCAAGTAATCCATTTGCGGAATAAAAACATTCAGCTTAAAAAAGAAAAAAAAAAAAAAATCAGAGTGAGACTCTAAAAATGTTAAAATTCAGGCCTTAATTGTGCAGTAGATTTCAAGGCTGTGTATCTAACATTTTGTCCCCCACCGCTGCCCTCCTCTCTGATCAGGCACACCAACACGGTCATCACAGCGGCAGGTGTACGTTTATTATTCAGGATGTACACGCACACACACGCACGCACACAAAGAGCTATGAAAACAGGTCTTTAAAAGAAAAAGAAAAAAAACATGGGAGTCGCAGTAACAGAAATCACTTGCTCAACAAATACTGCATAGTTTTAATCAGTGCATTTGAATTGACTCGTTATCGTTGAGGAAAACGGCAGGTGAGGACGATGAATTTTTGGTTTTCTTCGGAAAAGTGTAAACTCTCCGTGAGACCTTCCTGAGCATCTGTTCCAATTTATTTCTTTATTATGATTTTTTTTTTTTTCAATAGCTGACCTGGGTAAAAAAACAAAAACAAAAACAAATGACCTAGTCAAGACAAGGGTTTACTATTAAATAGTACACAACCACAGAGAAAGGGAATAGATTTTGGTGTGCATGATGAATCTCGACGGCGTGGCGCACCGTCGGCTCAATAGATTCTGTGCTAGTAGGCAGATTAGCATGATTCTCTAGTTGCTAAAGAAAGCATTTTAAACCCAATCCAACTATTTCATCTCCCTATGAGTTCAAAAGGGGGGAGCTCAGCCTCAGACCACCGCTCCTCTATTAAAAAGACACAGTAAATACCAGTGGAAAGAGTGTTTAGTGCAGCTACAGGCTACGGTTTTAAGCTAACAGCCTGATGGCGCCGTTGTCGGAGCCGAGCAGCAGCAGCCTCCTGGTGGGCAGCACGGCCAGGCTGGTCAGAGTGCCGCGGAAGTTCTCCGTGCTCAGCTTTGTGCTGCTCACGGGGCTCAGGGCGATGTCGGCCATGGAGTACACCCCGATCTTGTTGGCCACCGTCCCGGTGACGATCTGCGAGCCGTACAGGTCGAAGGCATGGATGTGGTCGGACTGCGACCTGTACTGGCGCAGCGGCTTGTTTTCCAGATCCTTCCACACGCTCAGGGTGTAGTCGGTGGAGGAGCTGATCACCAGGTTGCCCTCTGCTGCCTGAAAAATAAAAAAAACAAGAAAGCAAGTGAAATAATTGTCTAATAAGCTGCTCCTCAGACGTTTAAAGCTCAAAGCTCACTAAATTCAGTGGTTTCGTTGAAAGGAATGTGAAAATAAAGACTTTATTTAGCTAGGTCAGTCAAAACCTTCCCTGTGAAAAACATAAACATCTGAGTAATTTCAATGTGCTTGTGAGCCATCAGTGTGTTCTTTCTAATGAGTAACCTATGTCCATATTTGCCTAAACTTGTACCTTTAAAACTAGAAATACAATCCTTGACCCAATTTGGGGTTAAATAAAGTTTGCGGTCTGTTGACAGCATGGGTACAACTTTCATCATCTCTGACACTCTACACTAAGACGATCAAAATAAAAGAAACTTGGTCTAATAAATGTTCTAATAGTAGTCACAAAAGCCTAACCTTTTAGGTTGAGCTTATAAGGAGTATATCAATAACATATACAGGTCTTTTAGAGCAATTTGCACTACAGTTTTGTTTTTAGAGCCAATCATTATGAAATGATTTTGAAAACTGGTAAAGAATAGAAATAATTTATGAGTTAATACATTAGAATTGACGGAGTGTATTTTCTTTTTACCATGACTAAAATCGTACAAAATAGAGGTAGAATCACAATAAATTACTGTTATATTCTCATACACTAAAATCAGAAAACCACCGTATTTGATGAAATTATTGAAATATTAAATAAGGGGAGAGCAAAAATACATTATGCATTTCTACAAGAAAATAATTAGATAAGATTTCAAAACTTGTTTTGGTTTAATATGTGATCTGTGCAAGAGAGGATAATGCTAAATTACAAACAAGCAAGAATTATGAAATATCTGGGTTGCAGACATTTATGCAGCCTTCTCACACTGCATATGGTTCTCTACAGCCTGAACCTCCATAGTGCCAAGCCTAAAAGTTTTTTGTTTTTTTCTCCACAAAATACACCTAACCTCTTATGGTTTGACAAGAGAAGAAAGTCTGCGGCAAACATTAACGCTATCCAGCCAACTGGCGATACATTTACACTTACCCACCATGACACACGCAAAACAAGCTAGCTAGCTACCAAGGGTATATTATTAGCAGCTAGATAGCAGTAGCTTCAACCACCACGAGTCAGAAATCAATGAAGATGTCAAAAGTTTGCAGAAAAGTGTTACCAACTCAGTAAAAAACATTGTATGTGGCCAATGAACGTGCTTTTAAAAACTGTTGACTTATGTGTATGTAGTACGTTTAGTCATTATGAGTATGGTTGTATTTTTTTTCCCTATCTTTGAATTATAATATTCTTTTGTTTTCTCCTGTATTAGTATGTGTGAATTTGCTTTCTACTGTATGATATTGTGCTGCATCATGTTTTAATGTATTTTAAACAGAGTTCTTGAAAATGAGTTTGTTCTCAATCATCTTAATTGGTAAAATAAAATGTAAAACATCTTACTAAAAAAAATAAATAAATAAAAATCACATATATAAGAATACACAAGAAAAATTATCAAAATTTAAGACAAAATTTAATACATTTTATGGCCGTAATTTTTGATGTATGCATTTAAAGCTTTTTAAGGATACACAGACATACTGTTTATTAAAATAATAATAATAATGCAAAAACAACAAATGAAGAAGGTGTTTTAGGCAAAATGTTACATTGCGCTTCACTGTTTATATTTAAATATTTACCAGTGTGTGAGAACTTTTATAAATTCTATTGTCTGGAGTCTATTTGTTTTACTCAAGTACCTTGAAATTGCACAAAAAGTTATTTGAATTGAAAGGAACTGAACTGAAATTCAACACAATATATGCAGTTGAAAATATTGTGCATATATATTAAACTGTATATAGTTGAATATATAGTTCAAATCAGAGCTCTTTATTCAGAGCTCTGATTTTATTCAGCTCTGATTTTATACAGAGCTGAATAAAATCAGCTCTGTAATTATAATATTACATAAAGTAATTAGGTGTCTGCGGATTTTGCGAAGCCCTTTTATAGCCTCAGAATTTGTACTTCTCCATTGGCTAGCAATAGAAAGAATAATCCAGATTAAACTCTATTGTCAGCAATGCAAATCTACACAGGAAGGTTTACCTTCATTTGGAGAATATCTCCTTCATGAGCTGGCCAGCCCTTCAGTATGAGGCCTGTGCGCGCGTCGAGCAGAACAATGAATCCTGAAGAGAATCCCGCCGCTACCGTGCGTCCTGAGGGGCTGACTGCCAGGTAGCGGATGAGCCCGGCGCTGACGTTGTTGTACGCCAACCGAAATTCATGCTGCAGAGACACAGGAGAAGATTTGTCACTTTTGGCACTTGAATAACTCAGTTGTGAAGAAGCGCAAAAAAGCCCGCTCTTTCGAAAGGCACGGCGATGATTAATAGCCGCTGGGCGGTGAGCGGCACGGGTCTCGAGAGAACGAGCTCTCCAAGTGAAATTGCTACCTGCAATCCAGGCTTTCGAGGATCAATGAAGCGGAGAACAGAATCTGCACTGCCAAACACAATGCTGCAGTGTGGAGCTGGCATTGTGGTGACGGCTGTAATTGGATTCTTTCCGTCCACGGCTTCATACAAACGGATTGGCTTGCCTGAGGGAGAGAATACAAAAAAAAAGAAAAAGTAAATACACTGAAATAAAACAGGCATGCAAAAAAGTGCAAACTCCCAAGAACAATTTAGTCACGAGCCGAAATGAATCGCATAAAGTTTCTGCACCTGTATAGTGGTCCCACACATGGACAGTGCCATCACAGCTGACGACTTCCTGTGAGGTCTCCAGCTGACCCACGTAGAACACAGACTTCCGATGCTCGCTGTACGTCTGCCTGGGATCCACCTCCTGAGTCCCGTCGCCATAGTTATAAAGGGGCCAAAGCTTCACGGTTTTGTCTTTGCTCCCGGACAGGAAGAAATCCTCTCCCACCAGTGGTGACAAACATTTCACGGTCCCTGAATGGCCTAAGAAGCTCTGCAGTCTGATTTGGTGAAAGTGGAAATGGGAATCTTGCTGGTTAATACCGATCTCATACTGCCAGTAGGCTAACCAGTTGCCCTGTAGAGAGCGGGTGCTACGGGGGAGCTCTTGCTTTAGGGCGCTGTCCTCCAGGGAGGGCCCCGTTGTCCAGGCGGAAGAGGAGAACGCACCTGTTGAAGGAGTGGAGAACGTGGCGGCGGTGGTGATGATGGGAGTCGTGTGGCCGGCGCGTCCCCAAGAGCTGGCCAGACTGTGGTTGGCGTTGCCGTCGAATTCGTTATCGTGGGACACTTGGATGCGGTTCCCCACCAGGTGACTTCCAAACGTGCCCGACTCGGGGAGGGAGTCTCCCTGCATGGTGGAGCTGTGTGCGGGGGCGGGGAATGGGTTACAGCCAACTTGTCTGCCAAGGCCAGAGGAAGACGCTGGCTCCAGCCGGGGGGACGAGCTGAGGCTGGTCTCTGAGGTCCCCTGGCTCAAACTCTGAAGATAGGACTGGGCTAGTTGCCAGACGAGTTCATGATTTGGGACCAGTTTCCGAATGGCAGAGTCACCTGTTGACAGGATACAGAACAATGAGTTGTACCACCAGAGAACCTATACATTTAAAGAAGGAATGTTATGTATTGTCCAGGCACATAGCACCATTCAAGTAACAATGTTCACTTCAGTTGTTATAAAATGCAGTATATATCAAACATGACGACTTTGTAATTTGACTACAATTACTTTTTCTGACACTCCCTCTTCAGTGCATCATCACAGCAGTGCTTCTCATTATGCAGTTCACAACTGTTCTTATGAGTGTTGAACTGAGAAGTAGTTTGTGTACTGAGCTCAGCGGACTCGCAGTTCCACCAGGAGTTTGCTAATTGCTGCTGCTAGTCTGGAGGAGCTGAGAGCGGGAGTTGAATGGAGAGGTGCTCTGTGATGTGGAAGCTCCAAGGAGGAGTTTTGTGGAAATAGGCACAGCTTCATGGAAGCCATGAGAGTTTTAGCTTTACTTGGTGTACAGCAGGTAAAATACCCATTATTCAGTACTTTTTTCTCTATCTCTAAAACAAATTAGAGAATATTATTATCATCATCTAATCAAAATGAGATTGAGTACTTAAACACATTTTTGATTATGAATATATAGGAAGAATGTTTTAAATCCTTAATGTTCCGTTGAAAAACAAAACATCTACCTCTACTAAAGCAGAAAATTGTTTCTCCTGTATATTACATTTTCTCAATGTCAAAATCGGCAAGTCAGACCTCCACAAAAACTAGAAATTAGTATCAATACCCTTTCATCTCTATATTTATACATACAACTTTAACAAATACCCTTTGTTCTATTCTATTTTCAACTGAGGAATGCGTTTTGTCAAATGATGAGGAAAGCGTTACCTATGAGACAGTAGAAGGGGATGTAGGAGGCATAGGCCATCTCGGGGTTAAATACGGTCTGCAGCTCCTCCAAGACCCCCATCTCGTACGTCACATTTGACCCCTCGGGTGTACAAACATCCACCAGCGTTACTTCTCCCACAACTCTCTGCGGGGCATGATTTAACTGCAGAGGTAAAGAGACAATGGTGTCACTCTACTTGGAGTCAATGTAGTTTTATTTTCATGAAAAAAAAAAAAAAAAAGAATAAAGGCATATCTGAAATTACCTTTTTCTTTCTGGTTTAACTTTTATATTAAGTCTATACTCATTGAAAACTAGACATTTGTTGGTTGTTGCAAAAGTATTCAGACCCATTTTCACATTTTATCTCATTACAACCACAAAATTCCATTTATTTTACTTTGATTTTATGTGGTGGATCAAAACAAAATGATTGTGGAGAAGCAAAATGATTTGTGGTTTTCAATTTGTTTCCCACACAAAGAGAGTCTGGTGCATTTATATTCAGCCTCTATCTTGGTTTCTAGTCCTCTACAGCTTCCAACAAGTTGTCTTACAGATCCTGCCTGTATTAAAACCAATCTTTTCCAATGTGAGCTGCGTATATCTCTGGAGCTACTATAGTTGGCTGCTTCTCTGATTATCACTACCTTTGTCAGTCAAATATAGACACCAATATCTTGCTAGTTTTCTGATTGGGCTATAACTATACAGATTGATCAGCCCTTCATAACAAGTTCAAAGCTTTTAATATGATTTTATAGCCAATCTATAAATTTCTCCACAGAGTTAATCCCAGATTAAATTTCATCACTTATCTTCTTTAGTCAACATTTGAAGCAATTGGTTCCACAGAATTTCGTTTTAGGGTATTGGCATGAAGAGCGGTGAATACATAAGAAGACCAGATTTCTAATTGCAAAATTTTATTTCCACAAACATGTACCATGTTCGTTTGACACTACCATGATGTGATCTCATCAAATTCTGACCAAAAGCCTGAATCTTCAAGCACTATGAAAACTTTTGCAATATACACTTGCAATGGGAGTTGAGAAATAATTTGACTTATTTAAGGGCTTCTGGAGTCTGACATTTAACTTCCATAAAATTGTTGTCACAAATGGTTGCAATGCAGCTGTACCTGGGGCTGGAGAGAATGCAGCAGAGAAAAAACAGCAAAGAAGCGACGCAAAGTGTCAGCCATGTGCTGTTGCACCATCTCCCTCCCAATGCGCAGACAGATGAGAGCCATTAGGCTCAGCGTCTTGAGGCAGACAGCAATGCGGGTTTGTACTCCGCTGGGGAACCTGCACAATAGTGAAGTGAAAGAATCGATCAGAGGATGACTGATATCTACATCTCATGGTTTCTGATCCTATACTGTTCAGTCCAGCCACAAAAAAAAAAAAACAAGAGTCATTAAACTTAAACAGACTCACATTTTTTTAGGAGCAAAAGACAAAGATAAACTGTATTTGGGATGTTTTTGCTGTTTAAAGTCTGTAACTGTAATCTGAAAACTTCTCAATCCACAATGTATGCGTGTTGTGCTTTACCCCATTCGCGGTGTAGTAATCAGATCCAGAAGTGGGAGGAGCACATCCTGATTGATTTTCATAAGCATGTCCATTAGAGTGGTATCCGAGAGAAAGACAATGATCTTCTGGGTAAGTGCTACGGCTCCGAGCAGACTTGCTTCCTTACGTGTGTTAAGACGCTGTGAAGATGGTGGAGACACCTGGAAAACATTTGAGAAGCATAAGCCTTTTCGGCTCCTTTTTAGAATAACTTTAGCTTAAGCCTGGGCAATATTTCCAAAAAATAAAACCTCAGATTTATTTTTTTTCCATACCAAAACCCATTTTATTTTCTTACAAATAAATTATAAATGACAAACCTGCTTTTAATTTAATCATCCCTTCTAGGAGTTGACCTGAATTCAAACTCCAAATAAATAAGTTGTAAAACTTGTTTGTAAAACAAGAAGCCAAAAGGCCCTGGGTAAAATCACGGAATTATGGAAGTCCAAGGAGTGGGTTTGTAAAAAATTAAAAATAAAATAATCAAGATTTCATAAGCAGAAAAAAGCCATTAATCAAGAATATTTATTTATCTCTTAGCACTGTTTTTTGTTGTTTGTTTTGTTGTTGTTGTTTTTTTGCTTTTGTGCTTGTTTTATTTCTCAAAAAGCCAGGGTCAGGGGTTGCAAACTATCAGTAAGTGGCATAACATCTACTTTATACTGTACATGGGGCAAATATTCTGTAAATAAACTAATGGACTAAGCAAAATATCATGTAATATTTGGGTACTCTAAAAACAAAGATTCCAAGTTGGAATACAGTACATACTGTATACATACATAATTTTTTTTTTAGTCTTACCAGATATCCTATGTAAGGCAAGTACTGGTAGGTGAGAACAGGTTCTCCATAGAGTTGAGCTATGTAAATGAGACAGTCTAAAACAGGGCCTGCTGTTTGATCACCAACAACAGGCTTTTTCTCATACACACTGCCCATTCCCACACTCTCCAGCAGGCTTTCCACATATGGAGGGGAAACAAACTGGTGATTTTCAGGTCCTATAAAGACAGAGTAGTTGATGTAAAACGATGATGATATTGAAATAAGGCAGCAAATATGATTGATATGATGAATTCACACACCAATGTAACAGTTTGTAAGCAGTCTCAGCAAATTTCTGGCAACATATCGAGACGTCACTGTTGGTCCGAGTTTTGCTGATAGCCATCGAACCGTTTTGCAGACTGTATCTGTGAATAGCAACACAATTAAAGCATTAAATGTTACACAGCAATAATAAAAAAAGAAGCCAGGAACAAGTTCATTACTGGCTCACCTAAAAGAATCTTTTGCTCTTTCTCCTCGGACTCCTCTGATGGATCTCTGTCGTCTTCCTCTTCCTCCTGATCATCTACAATTCCTTTGTCAGTCTCATCAAGTCTCATCCCGTTAACAGTCTCTCCTTGAAGAGTTGTGAGAGTGGAACCTGAATCTGTGAGGTCAAGACTGAGGGAAGCTGTGTGACCCATTCCCTCCTTCCCATTGCTGGCTAGCTCTTCTTCCTCTAACTCGCCGATTTCCTCTCCCTCACTAGCATGTTTCAGATCCTGGCTGCTGTCTGCAGATTTCAGACTCGCTCTGTCCCGCATGGAATCATCACCCAGAGAGAGCTCACTTGTGCTGCTTTTGTCACTTAATTTCCCCACACTTAAAGATTCCTGATCTTGATCCTTGCTTGCAGAGTTCTGGTTTTGCTGCTTCCCACCACCAACACCGTCTCCACTGTTGACATAAAATTCATTTTGAAAGTCCTCAGCTTCTGAAAGAAACACTTGGTCATTAAGACTGATGCCAGAGGAGTAGTCAACTAGTCCGGTGTCTCCGACCAGCCCAACTCCTCCACTCACCCCACTGTTACTGCCCATGTTACCACAGACAGACACAGATGATGGCCGTGCTTTGCCATCCTGGAAGTCCTCTTCCTCCTCCTCTCCGAGGTTACAAATACCAGTTCTCAGTCCTTTAAAACCTTCTCCACCAGTGCCCGAGCTTTCGAAGCCAGTTAGAACTTGCAGCACATGTGGGAGTAGGCTTGAGAGGAAGGCCTGGAGACCAAGCCTCATAATCAGTTGAAGGACAAAACAGTCAGTGTAGAGATAGAAACGCCCTTTGAGACAGTGGGGGTTTTCATAAACGTTGATCAGCGGCTTTAGTAAGTACTTGTTTGCATTTCTGGGACCTAGGACTGTAGAGATGGGCTCAAAAAAGTACCAAGCAGCATAGACCGCAGTGGATTCCTCAAGCATGAGGGCTAGAATGAAGGGCAAGAGAATCTCAAGACCTTCAGCAGTGATGTTAGTTCGCAACAGTGCTTCAAGCTGCTGCCACAGGTGGAAGACAATGTCTCTTCCCTGAAGGCTACACATAGTACCCATCTTGTCATGGTAGGAGAAGATAAAATCATGAAGTGCAGCAAAATAGGAAGGGAAGGGAAAGGGACTAATGATGGAATTCAACAACTGATGAGGGCTTGGAGGAGGGAGGCCATCGTAGATAGGGTCATAATTGAAAACAAGAGGCTCTGGGCAAACTGGTTCTTCTCTGTGTGCTACTTTGGCATTCTTTTCTAAGAGCAACAAGGACTCAAGCGCATGGTGCAAAGACAGAGGTACATCACGGAGGTTTGCAGAGCACAACTTGATGACAGCCTGGAAACGCTGTTTGAGTGGAGTATCTGCTTTCAGGCCTCTAAGTTTGGCGGCATAGAATATCTCTGCCGTGAAAACACCGAGTGCCTGCACATCTCTTTGGAAGAGGTTGGTGAGAGAAGGTCCAGGTTCAGGTTTCAAACCCTCTCTTCTTGAGCCAGAAGATGTTGAAGGATGCAGAATTTCAGCATGAAGACTTTTTACCAAGAAATTATTCAACTTCTCCAGTTCTTCTAATGGTTGCAACGGGCTGAAACCTTCAGGTAGAATGATTTTGACTTCTTCTGTGTTGGTAGTAACAACGTTTTCTCCATGTTTTTTGTTCATTGGGCCACCTTTTTGTAACACTGCACTTCTTAAAGCAGGAGCTATGCCACCTGAGAAATCACTTGTCAGTGGACTTGGAGACTGAGATGCATGTGCTGTGCGCTCGCCGCTAATTTTACCTCCCCCTGCGCTAATAGTTGGCAGATTGACAGGGCAAGATATAGAGGTGGATGAGCCAGTGGAAGCTAATGAGTCTATAGCTTCTGTACCTTGTTCAAGATCGTCATCCTTATCTGCCATGGTCCAACCAGAGGACTCGCACCCTTTGGATTCTGGTATAATTCCATCCACAGCGTCAACAATGGCGTCAATAGAAGGGATGTGTAAGGAAGGCACATTAAGAGCAGCAAGGCCAAGAATAGGAGGTTCTGCTGGGGCATATTGGGAAGCAGATAAGCGCGGTGGGTGGGGCTGGTCAAACAGCTGAACTACACCATAGGTAGTCAGATTTGTGTGGTTGTCCACAAGGTGCAGGCACACATTCTTGGCCTTGATAGCTTCTTTACCTGACAGCTTATAACCAAACGTGAGATCTATCCAGTGATGCAAATGCTGGGAGACATCTCTGCTCTCCAGAAGGTCCCGATGGACCTCAATAAACTCTTCACATGACTTGCACCAAGAAGGCACATCCAGATCGGGCATGTCTGGGTGGATTGAGCTGAAAATGGAAGGATCTGTATAAAATTCTGGAATGCATTCATCAGGAGTCCAGCTCTGCATGCGCTCCATAGTCGCTGGGTATTCATTGGGTTCCCACTGTGACCTAACATGGCTACAAAGCACTGACTTGGGAGTCTGTCTGGCTTTGTAGACATAGTAGGTAATGTCTGACAGCACATCAGATATGTGATGAGGCACATGCAGGTGCTCGGACTGTGCAGCACCTCCAACACCGACACTGAGATCTCCACCTACCCCAATTCCATTACCCGTTGCAGCTGCCAATGCCTCTTTGGTCATCTCATATGTGAAGTCCAGCTGCTTGTCCCCCTTGTTGAGCCTGAACTTTGACCTCCTGAGGTCCCGAAATTTTCCAAAAGGGACAGTAAAATCCACAACCCAAGGCAGCACTGGGTGATAGTTAGGATCCCCTTCCCGCCGTCCAGCCAACCTGTTCAACTCCATCAAGTAATGGAAGTTACTGACTCGTCCATGAACCCAATCCAGAACCAGTGCCTTCAGCTCATCAAAGCAGTCTTTACACAGTCTATTGTTCCCTTGGCTCAAACACTTAATTTCTGTTGGCAGAGCATTTTTTGTTTCTTGGCTTACACCATCATCCCTGTCTGCCTCTTCTGATCCCAGGTCCTCATAATGAGAAAGGTTGAGTTTGAGATGGCTGCAGAGTTGCTCATCAACTGCTATGTCCTGAAGAGACAGCTCTCCACAAGAAAGGCCTGCTGTATGGCATGCCCGCATAGCTACTAGAACCTGGTAGATGATAAACAAAACTTTGGCATGACTGTTGGCAAGCTTTGCTGGGCTGAAGGACACAATGTCGTGAAGCGAATACTGAGTGTACGGTAGAATCACATACATCATTTCTGCCGTCTCCAGCAAACATTCTGCAGGCAGGACATTAGGGCAAAGATTGTCTGACTGGGACTTTGAAAAGCATGATGAGCTGGGTGGCAAAAAGATGTCTTTTTCCTTCTCTCTGGCTGGAGAGAGGGAAGGTGAACCTTTATCTGGTGAGATAAACGTCAAATTGAAGAGCTTCTCCAGTGCGTGGCGTACTGCATCTACAGCGGTAATATGCATTTGCTCACTGGGGCCGGTATATGCTTGCACAAGTTTGTAATGAGCTTCTCGCCACAGATTTCTGGGGGGAAAAGGAAAAATAGAGAAAAGGCCAGAAAGTCAAAAAAAACCCTGTCTTGTAGTTGCGTATTACTCCATGAAGATATTTAATTTACAGCTTTTGTAAATTTCCACAGAAAAAAGATCATTGCATATATCATTAAAACTGTAAGTAACCATGCCCTTGACTGTAGGAAAACATTTAAAGAAGACGATTAACAAAATATATGAAATTTTTAGTTAACAAGTATGCTAAAAGACAATTGTACATTATTGCAGGACAGACACTTTCACAAATGTTTAATGACCACATCATAGCTTCATTAGTGGTGCATCTTATATACCAAGTATACATGAAAAAACAATAATGGTTATATATTTATAGCTAAAAATGTGTGATTTCTTTGCAACTTGGAAAGGGGCTAATAACATGAAATTCAATACAATCATAAATGAAAACTTCCAATTTGCAAAGTATTACTAACTTAGATACCTAACGTGATATTTTTATTAACATGCGATATATTTACTATTTAGAAATGTATTTAAAATACAAAATGACTTCTCTACTGATTAAGTAGGTCACTAAAGGCACTTTAAAAAGTACTAATAGGGCGTGCCGTGGTGGCGTAGGGGTTAGGGCGACCCACATTTGGAGGCCTTCAGTCCTCGACGCAGCCGTCGCGGGTTCGACTCCCGGACCCGACGACATTCACCGCATGTCTTCCCCCCTCTCGTTACCCCCTTCCTGTCAGCCTACTATCAAAAAAGGGACACTAGAGCCCGCAAAAAGCCCCATGGTGGGGGAAAAAAAAAGTACTAATATATTTATTAGAAAATGACCTTTGGATCACAAACCTTTCTTTAATTTAGCTTAGTTCGAACACTGAAGCAAAGATGAGTTTTTACTGTACCTGACATTATGCTGTGACACACTCTGCATGGTTTTAACATACGAGTTCTGCGAGAGCAGATCCATTTCACGATGGCACGGATCCCTGGCCAATCTGTAGCTCAGCTTGCTTTTCCTCAGACCCTGAATGCACACTCGTGTCCAGCCAGGTGGCAGCTTTGTCTGTGAAGACCAGAGGTGTGTGGAGATTTCTGCCGCGCTGCTGCTTTCAAAGCGAGCACAGCGCAAGACCCTCTTCTCCCTGAGGCCCATCACCCAGCGAGTAGGAACCAAGGCTACGAGCTCTCCAGGTCGGGGCCCCTGGCCCTGCTGTCGCAGGTCCACTCCCATGTCTCGCTCCACTGCCTGCATCAGCCCATCCATGGTGAGTCCTTAAATGCTGGTTAGCAGTTGCACTCTCACCAGTAACGTCACCACAGTTTCTCCCACTAGTTACAGTATTCAGAGCTCCATGAAGAAAGCTTTTAGAGCCGAGCCGGTCTCCTCTTAGCCCTGCAGAAATGGCAGACAAAAGAGAAATACGATAAATATGTGAAACAGGTACCACTAATGGCACTAATGATCAGTAAAAGCACCTTAGAATTAACTTTGACAACATACAGATACTCTAAAATGCGATCTCTTTAATCAGGTCATTCTTGGGAAAGCAGCATCCAAGAATATTAATGGGAAGTTGAGCGGAAGAAAAAAAGTGTCCAAAAATTGTATAAAAAGATATAGTTATATGAGATATCTAGGGATTAGGCTACATATTTTTACACTCCTTGTGTTAACCCACTTCCAAAGAAAGTCTTGTCAGGGTTAAGGAAAAATTGGTAGACTATTGGTCAGTGGTCCAATTTCTTCTTTGCAGTGTTTTATTTTTTAGCAGGACTTGGCACCTGTCCAGACTGAAAAAGGAACCAGTGGCTTCTTTGAATGTAAACTGTATCATTGTGCTTGACTGAACAGGAAGCTTTCCTATTCCTGTTGTCCTACTGAGAATCAATGTGATATCAAATGTCAAGAGGAAGATGACAAGACACCAGACTCAATAAAATAAATGACCTGAAGGTCACTATTAAAGCAACCTGGGCTTTCCTTACCACCTCAGCAGAGACAAAGGCTGATGGTTTCTATGCCATGTTGCACTGATGTAATCATTTATCCAAAAAAGGATCCCCAACCAAAAATTTAGTTCATTACATACTTTTGAGCAGGCTAGGATTTCTGCTTTGAAAATATTTTTTTTATTCATCTTAGCATTCTAATTTCAGCTTAAGCTACCACATCAAATGTAACTGAAATAAATTTGAAGTTAATCACTCTGTTCAATGAATGAATCTAGATAATGTATCTTCACTTTTGGAATAAAATTGCTGATATTGGTGATATTTTATACACATGACATGCATGTGTATTAAGGTCTTTGCACTTGGCCGTGGAGAGAAATGGTCAAGCTTTACAAATGTGGGGTCAGATACTTTCCGTTTCTTAGAGATAAGCAACTTTAAAACACAATGTGATGCCAATAAAAGAGACGAATAAAACTGAAAGTCCAAGGTCTTGTCTTGCATGACTGCAGTAGCTTCCCATTAGCAACCCATCTATTTAAACTAAATTAGATGGGTTTAAATAACTGCCTCCAAGTTTGCCCGGAAAAATCTGAAGGTACTTCAGCACAATGAAAGTTGTACTCACTGCATCTGACCTACTGAACATCTCTGCACACTTCAAGTAACATTTATGCGTTAACCACTAGACAATACCCACCAAAAATGACCAATAGTGCAAACTTGATATATTCCTCAATGACTGTAGAGTAAACGTTAAAATAAAGCAGCTACGGCGAGCTGGAAGGTTAGATAAGTCTTGAGAAGAATTTTAGGGAAGTAAAGCTAGCTAACACGTAGCTAGACAAAGAGGCTAACGTTACATCAAAATGAGCAACAAGACAACATTATTACGTCAGCTGCGAACAATACAGACGAAGCACTTTAAATGTTAACCCCACTGTAATTACAGACACCAGCAAACGCGCTACCTCTTGACGCTTAGCTCACCTCTCACCACTTGTAGCAGTTGACGGCTAGTTGGTGTTGAGCTAACGGTGGGTCCCCGCTTCACGCATGACGGCTCTCTGTCGCGCTACGAACCCGAGACAAACTGCGAGGGAAGCTGCGTTTGCTTCATTTTCCGGCGTTTTTTCTTTTTTTCCCCCCCCCAGACGTGAGCACGGACAAACAGACAGACAGACGCACGGACCGGGCGAGAGTCAGTCAGCCGACAGTGTTTTGTTGTGAGCCAGTCGGAGCCATATTTGAGAAACGGCGCCTCACGTGACCCAGCAGCAGCTCGGTCTCATGTGACTCCAGCTGCTGCCCTTCAGCCTCCTCAATGACAGCCAGTCAGATGTTCTCCCAGGAATACAGGAGGCTATTCATGCCTATCTAATGTAGTTTAATACTATGTTTTTGTTGTTGGTTTGTTTCTTTGTGTATAATTTAGTTTTCTTATTTTCCTCTCATCCTTCTTCTTTTTTTGTTTCTTTCACTTATATGGAAGTGAAAGAAAGTGCTGGCACTTTTTCCAAGTTGGGACGATTTTTGATATCGACGCCATATTTGATTTATTTCGATATCGGAATAAAATAGCCCATTTTGTTAGTAATGAATAAATATACAAATATATAAACAAACAAATAAATCCAGATAAATAATGGTCATAAAACACAATTGCAGATTAATTAATTTGATGTTGCAATTATTCAAACAACCTTTATTAACTTCATACAGTCAGGCGTAACACAAATTGTTTTACAATTTAAGAAAAAAATAAAATAAAAGGAATATATTAAACCAACACCCACACAGAATGATTGAACTGGTTAAACCAAATATCTATCTTATTAAAACACAAGTGTGGATTTTAGGTGACTATACATGCATTTGAGGCTCAACCAATCGGCTGTAGTTCTTATGTTGAACACTAGAGAGCGCTGCAGGTGAAACCTGCCTGCATTCAACAAGTTCCTAATACATCTTAAGAGATCTGTTGTAGGGACAAGTTATTAGATAACAAACCTATGTCATTACATTTTATTAATAACATAAATTGTGTTCATCAGGACTATGGACACTTTAAGGTCTATTTTGAATTGGATTTTATTATTTTTATTTTTTAATCTTGAACAGAGTGGAAAAAATATACAAGAAATCAAAAATAATTTAAACTCCATTAGCAGGTTAACATCACCTGGTCTTTATTCTTGGAACTATTTAAAGTCAGCAATGCAATGATGTAATGTTTTTTCTGTGCAGTTAACAATCTATAAGGTTTTGCGGTCATTCTGACCATAATTTTAGTCTTATACTTCCATTTAGCACTTTCTGTAAAAGAAAAGAAGTATCAAAATTAAAAAACAGGCAGAAAGAAACAAACAAACAATGAATGAATGCAAACTTTACACTTTAATTAGTGTACTTTATTTGTTATTTGTGTTTATTCTTAAAGCAATCACTGGCTAAATCTTAATTTTTCTCTAATTAAATGTGCTTAAATTTAATCTTTTTTTTTCAAATTAAAATATTATTGTGATTTCTATTAATTTTGTTTTCTTTCACGTAGAATATTCTTGGTTCTTATAAATATCTCTGGTCTGAATTAAATCCAAACAGGATTTAAAACCTTCTTGTAATAATGGTGCCCTGGATTTTTAAAAAAAATTAAATAAATAAGCACAGACAAACCTTTACACTTTAAACATGTTTTTCAAGTTTTCTTAAATATTATATGGTAAGAAACGCCTGACTGGAGTGTTGCGTGAGTTTTGTCCACAAGGTGGCAGTGTAATCTCACACACAAACTTTAGTTCACGTTTCAAAGTGAAGCTTCCTGTCTTCACAAAATGTTCATATCAGTTTAATATTTACAGCAAAATAATAACTCTCACATAAATGCTTCCATTTTAGTGTCCTCTAAATTTACTTCCAACTCTGGCAAAGATGTACTGAAGATCTTAAATACTTTTTTAATGGAAGTAAACGAATTGGATTATAGAAATTGGCTGCACTTCTTTAACAATCAATTTTGGACAATATTTTGATCTTCAGCCACATTGACAGACTGGCAACCTGTGCAGGGTGATCTATTCAGTGTAAACACTGAATAGATCACCAAAAAGTGATTTAGTCTTTGGATATTTTTGAAGTTCACACGGACTGATGTTTTCAAAACTTTATTTATGTTGATCGTGAAGACCGTCCACTGAAAGCTTATGAAAATGTGATATTTAAGATTAAAACATTACATCAGAACAACAAATGCATGTATGTATTATTTATTTAAACAGGGGAAAAAAATAAAAATCATTCTGCAAATAATTTTAGGTGGAAAATTGAAAAACCTTTTTACCAAGTTCAGTTCTGCAAAGGCAGACAACATTTCTGTATTGAAAAAAAGAAACATTTTTAGAGCAGAAATGTGGGCTGAATGAAGATTATGCATTTTACCATCAAAACACTTACATGTAAGTCAATGGGTCCATGGCGACACCGGCGTTCTCAAGACAGTTAAGAGGTTAAAGGCTATTATTTTTAAAAAAAAACAACAACAAATAAACATTAAATTTGATAGACAAGTCTCATCAGAGTGCATACTAATTCTACTGAACATGAATGAACTTGGTAGAAGTCTATCAGCATCCCACATGTTGGTAACATTTTGCTGCTCCATCTTCAAAAAAGTCTAAGTAGATTTAGTTCTGGACTCTGCTAAGGCCACGGGAAAATTTATGTTTTCTTCTTTTGAAGCCGTCTTCAAGCTTATTTGGAATCAATGTGATGTTGAAAAATCAAATGCCATCTTCACAGTAAGGTCTCCAGCAGACACCTGTAGGGTTTGCATAAAGACAATTTCAGACCATGGTCAGACCACAAAAGGTATGTAAGGTCATTTTATTTATACAGCACATTTTCAGCAACAAGGCCATTCAAGGTGCTTTACATGAACTAGAAGGAAATACAACAGAACAACAAACCAAAGGAAAGAGCAAAAGATGAAAAAAAAGAGTCTAACCCCATGTTTAAGAACAAGTAATCTGTGTTGATCTAAGGTAATAAGTAGATAAACTAATCAGAATTTCTATGGATTATAAAACAGAACAATCCCACACAAGATTCTGTAAGATTTTCATCAAAACTAGACTTTTTTTTTTTTTAAATATAAATTGCTTCTCTTTTGCAACCTCCCTCTTTATTTTAGGCACACAGAAGTCATATCAGATTTTTTTTCTCTTGCACAGCACAACCCAAACTTGCTGGATCTTCTGCAGCATCTTTAGTAGGATTTCATGCACCTTCCCTGACCGGTTTTTGACTCTGTCGCCCCATATTTTCTCAGAATGCTGAAGACTACCTTCCCTGTCAATACTGAGGATTTTCTGATGTCCTTCTCCTGACTGATACATTTGTACAGTGAGATTTTTTTCTTTTTTTCCAATTGAACAACTTTTATATCAGAAAGTTCCTTGAGATAAAATCTCTTTTTCAAGGGAGATCCAGTGAAGAGGCACAGCGTTGAACAGTATGCAGAACAATAATTAAAACGGTACACACATTTAAAATACTATAAAATCAAACTAAATAAAAATGTATAAGAACAGAGCACAATAGTAAGACTTCAAAAGAATAATATCTTTATTATTTCTGTCCTTTCTAACCTCGGCAAACTGTGGTTTTAGCTACATAACACCAAAGAGCATTTGTCAGCGTGGCTCAACCAGGACAGCTGAACCTTACTTCAGATTCATCAGATTCACTATAATTGATGACAGATGTTAAAACGTAGCAGCTAAACGCTGAAAAGAATTCAAAATGTATTTTAGCAAAGTAAAATTTCGAGGGCGTTAAAATTTAACGCGAGGTTATTGCAGTTTTATTTTCCTACTACAGAACCATTTTGACAGTAGTTCATACGCGTACACTTCCACTGTATGTCTGCAAAGAATATAATGCACATGAGTCAAACTCAAGGCCCGGGGGCCAACTTTGGACCGCCGTAGATTTTTATGTGGCCCTCCAGACTCCAAATGACATCAATAACTCCCTCCAGTTTTTCACAAATCCGCAAAGTTCTCGCACAAAAATTCACACAAAAATTCACACAAAAATCAACAAATCCCCACTTTTTTTCCCTAATTTTACTGACATTTTTTTCTCAAAATTGGCCAAAACCACTGGGTTTAAGCCTCACCCTCACTTGATGTCAAGTCATAGTCTGTGACAGACACAGCAATTTATAAAAAGTCACATTTTACATCATACATTAGCGCAAATATCGTAGAAATTCCTTCCAAATATTTCTAAATTAGCACCACAAAATCTGTGATTTTGAATGCAAAAAACCCCACAAAACCGAACGGAAAATCCTGGATGGACTGACCAGTGTGACAAGATGTTCAATATTACACTTATTAAATACTGAAACAGCTATTTATGATGTTTTAGCACTTTAATAGGTGTTATCAATACATTCTGGCACAACTGACCCTTTTAAGAACATTCAAATTTTTGACACGGCCCAAAATGAAAATGAGTTTAAAACCCCTGATACAAAGGGGTGGATAATACATATTTCAATATTTTAAGAAAAAAAATGTAAAGAAGTTAGAAATCAGTACAATATTCTGGTTGCTACTGACTCATGGAAAATCTATTTTTACGGAGGGGAAAGTTCACCTGAAACTGTGTCTCAGTGCAATTACATCAGTTGTGTTTGGATGTAAAGTGCGCTTGTGGCAAGTTGAGTGGATAATGGTGTTTTTGTTTTAAACCAAAAAATCCAAGCAAAAGGTAGAAGTAAAGCAGATTCTACCCAGTTTCAGACAGCAGACCGTCCAAAATGAAACGGCCGGCTGCTGCTTCACATGTCGTTCGGCCTGGACGTGGCGTTTATGCACAACCGCAGCG
Organism: Alfaro cultratus; assembly: GCA_903066825.1. Lineage (NCBI taxonomy): Eukaryota > Metazoa > Chordata > Actinopteri > Cyprinodontiformes > Poeciliidae > Alfaro > Alfaro cultratus. The sequence goes on along the minus strand of CAEFZX010015921.1, from coordinate 9,270 downwards.
GGTTTGAAACCCTGAATTACAGGCGCACTAATTAAAAGGTCCCCTCGTCCGAGCATACCACCAATGCAAAATAATTACTGTCAGCAGCTTTACAGGCAAAGATACAGCCAGAAAACATGACGTTCTTTGGCTCGGTATATCATGTTCCTCTTTTCTTTTTTTTTCCCTTTTGCTCTGCTGTTGGTGAAGTGAAACAAAACAGACAAACAAACAAAAAGTCATGTTAAAAGTATATGGAAACGTGCACGTTTCCCTGGAGCCCGTCAAACTCTGCTCATGTGTCTCTTGAATCGATTTCCACTGACTTCCTTTGGCTTCCACCAATACTGAATTTGAAAGCCGCGTAAATGATAAAAAAGATATTTATCTATCACAATAATGAAAGTGTTTCATTTTGAGCAAAAATGACTTGCGTGTCGTCTTTAAATAAGATCCAGAGTCACAAGAATCCTTGTTTGCGTTGGTGCTTGTAGGAAAAGAATAATTAGAATCGTTGTCTTTTATTGAGGCTTTATTGTACATCTCCTTACAGCCAATGTCAGATAGAGCTGCTGTAAACGTAAGAATATGCCCGTATTTATGCTGACTTTGTAACATTTTAATCTTATCACTTCAGAACATATTGCTACATTTAACATGCTGGTTTTCTAAAAAATCTAATTTTAGGAAACTAGCATTGCGGTGTAAAGAAGTGGAAGCAACAACGGGACTCAAATCTCCTGGACGGCTTTAAAGCGCAGCAGCTAAGTGTGAACACGTGTTTGTTTCTGTCGACAGGCTGACAATCGTTTCTAACTTGGATGAACAAATGTAAAGTGACGTCCATTGTGGTGTGTCTTTTTTTATTATTGTTTTCATACACAACTTCAATGCTCTATGGCAAAATAAGTTGGGCAAAATGAAAGTAAATTGATCTTGTCAGAAAAAGAAAATTTTTTTCTGAGAAAGCGTTACTCTCGTATTGTATTGGTGACATCTCATCCTAAGAATCCTCCCACTTTCTCAATTAATGTGATGATGATGATGATGATGATCACATGAGTTCACAGCTGTTGATGGATTGATGATATAATGATGTAAAGGGACAGAGACGACCACCCATGTGAAGACATGAAGTGACCTTTTAATGTAGCGCACCGAATCTCCTGCATTACAAATTCCTGACAGCGATCCAGAAACAAGATGATACTGCAGCAATAAAATATGTCATTGTGCTGATTATGGTCCACGATTACTTATCTAATAGTTAGAAAAAGATGTTCAGCTTAGCAAAATGCCTCACTTATTATTTTCTTTTTATTTGACTATTGCTTAGTTTGTAAAAAAAAGAAAAAGAAAATACTGGTAAAATTATTAGACTTAAAATCGAATTGAATTAGTAATAAAATACAGAATAAATAATGAGCATGGTTAATGCAAAAATAAAATATCTACCTTTTTGTGTACCTGAAGATTACAACACTTATGTGGAAAAAAAGACTGAAGCAAAAAAAAATAAATACTAAAATAAAGTTTATATATATATATATAAAAAAGGAAGGTAAAGTGTTTCCTGTTTGACTCTAAACTTTGAGGTCATTAAGGTCAAGATATGCACATTTCTCAAGAAGGTAAAGGCAGCAGTTTGGATCTGATGTTAGGCATCTCTGGCTTTCTGCGATCATAGAAGACTGGGCAGATCAAAAGTTCATTATTTTTTTGAGTGTTTATGATCAAGGTTCTCACTTACCATGCCAGGAACAGCTCAGAGATAAATCACGATGATCATCGCTGATGTACGTTTAAATCCAAATCGCATTTGGTCTTCATTTCTAAACCTTTTGGTGTTTTTACCTGAAAAAATAAAAAGAAAAAATCTTCAATGTGTAAAAAAAAAAAAATGTTACTCGCTTTTTTTATTTGGATCCCACTGACAAGTACAAGGAGAAGAACATTTACGTGCAGTGACAACCGAGCACACTTGGGTTGATAACCTTGTGTTAAATACCACACCTTTGCTCTATTTGCTCAGAAATTCAAAACAAAAGTGAACGCCATAATCTCACAGATAGGCAGTTGTTCTCAACAAGATAACAAGCTGATTGTTAAAGTGCACACAATGATATCCACACTACATATTTTTTTAATATTTGGATTTTAGCACATATTTTTTATACCCTTGCTAATTTTGCAGCTTTCAAGGACACTTGAAATGTTTCAAAACATCCGTTTTGTTATTTTTTTGCTTGTTTTTTTGTCTTTGCTGTGGAAAAACGTGCAGCTAAAGTAGATTCACTTATTTATTGTGGATCATCTACACCACAAAATTTATCACGTAACACCTATATTACAAAATTTAAATCATTTGTTTTTTTTTAACCAATGTGTCATAGATGTGTGTGTTTTTTTATACTACACACACAATTACCTTAAAATTGTTTACTCACCACTTGACACTGTCTGTGCGCTTATGCAAGGGTTGGTAGAGTCTTATCATCATGAATAAACTGATAACATTCAGATAACAACCATGAAGAAATGAATTGTCCTATTTTTTCCCCCTTCTTCTTCTGATTCAACTGAATCAGCACTTTCTCTGCAGGTGATCTATTTTGAAAGGGGCTTATTGGACAGTGTGCAAAACAGTGTGGAAAAACTGTTCACTCTGCTGTTGAGTAAGAAAGCCTTTTTTTTAAAAAAAAAAAAAAAAACTCTCTCACTCTCAAACTCTCACTCCTCATTGTGATTCGGCTCCCTCTTTCTCTCCTTTATTCGCTGAGGGACTCTCCTCCCCTCTCCTCCTCCTCTCTCCCTCCGTGCGTCAAATTCTCGACCCATGGTGTTCAGGCTCCCTGTTTCTCAGTTTCCCTCCAGGATGGGTTTCTTCAGGTTCCTCAGGTCTGTTAAGAACGACATTATCCTCTTTGTAACTCCGTTCGCCCTCCTTCCTCTGCCTTTGGTGATCGGGACATCGGTATGTATTCGTTTGATGTGACTAATAAAACTGTTTCAAAGGGAAAAAAGAAAAGAAAATGTCAGGACAGAAAATTGTTTTACTTTTCTTTCTCTCTTTTTTTTTTTTTTTTTTTTTAGCAGTCGAATGAATAAAAAAAAATATAGCAGAGATGCCGACGGACAAGTTTTGTGTTTTTTTTTGGAGGGGTGGGGGGGAAGTGGGGTTGCACCTGTTGCCACGCACGAGCGCCGTGCACGAGGCTCCAGGAGGCTCCGCGGTGCACCGCACGGTCCTGTTGCTTTAACTTCGTACTTTTGTCAGCATCGACTGTCAAGTGCAGCCGTGGGAACACGCAAAGTCAAAGGGGTTTCTGTCCACGTCGCCGCCTCCACTTGTGACAGGGACACGTAGGGTCACGTTGCGACAGCAGGGATGGACTGTAATAACGCGCAGCGGCCGCAAATCAGTTTTGGAGCAGCCGACATGCGCCTGACGCTTCTGGAAGCAACAGAGCAAAAAAAAAACAAACAAAACATTTTAAGTGTTTTAGCTGTTTAAATTGTCTGATTAACAGGTAAAATAATGTCACACTGATTCAAACGTGCCGCTTGAAAAACACAAATACACAAATTATTGAAGGGTTTCTTAAATGTGTTCAGTTATATGTTTAAATTAGGAACAAAACTGTGAAGTTGTGAGAAGGCAAATGTCCATTTATGGACATTGAACTTTGGACTTTCTCCCAAAAGTAAATGTCTTGAGTCTAAAACGTTTAGTCCTTTATATGTGTTTGGTGTTTGACATTTTTAGGGTTTTAATGATATGAATGTTTGTAATGTTTGCAGATGACACAAATATTTTTTTGTAGTAATTTAAATAAAAGAAACAAGTTACCTGATATTACAGAAAGACGTAGTTTGACACTGACAAGTTATCACTGAAACCATGTAGAGCTCCTTCACTGACAGTCTGCTGCATCCTAAGTGCACAAAAGAGCACAAGAGGAGATCCTTCCTCCCAGTAGCTGTTAGATTCTGTAACCATCACAGCTCCCAACAAACTCAGTATGTGCTTACATCCCTGCTGGTATTCAAACAGTTTTACAGCACATCATACTTCACTTTGTTTCGATATATTTATATATTTAAATTCCTTTTTATTTTTGTGTGACCTTACATTCCTCAGTGCTGCTGTTGGACCTGGCTTTCCCTACGGGACAATAAAGGATATTTATTGTACAGATATACGGGGAAAGAGTTTTGCAAAACAAGTAATCTCAAAATATTTATGGTGGTCCTACAAATAAACTATGTTTAACATATATATATATAATTAGCTTCAATTATTACAATTAGAAACCAGCGATTAGGCCCCAAATCTGGGTGTAGGGATGGACTCAGACCTGAGCCTTCATATAAAATCAATATGCTCCCTGTAGCTCAGAGAACGGACTTTAAAATACTTCAGTTAGTTTATAAATCACCAAATGGCTCAGCATCAAATTACATTAAATGTTTATTGTCATTGAATCAGCCTTACAGATTAAGTCTTCTCTGCGTCACCTGAATCAGAACCAAACATGAAGAAGCAGGATTCGGCTTTTATGGTCCTCTAGTCTGGAGCAAACTTCCAAAAAAAAACCCTGCAAAACTGCTGAAACACTGAGTTTCCTTATATCAAGTTTGTTTAGAGTTGCCATTCATTAATTAAAAACTGGAAAATAGATTCCCTCTGGTCTGGGTTTCAACTTTTCATTACTTTCTCATTTTTGCTTCTTCAGTTGTGTTTTTGTATTTTTCTATCATGTAAAGCGCTTTGACCTGCCGTGTTGCAGAAAAGTTCTTCACAAAGTAAACTTGACTTGTGTGTGACCAGAAGCAACAGAACACTCTAATCTTCACCCTTTGAACCTTCATAACATCCAATTTAAATTTACATGACTTTAACTTTTTCTACAAATGTTTGTTGCTTTTTATTGGTGACTTTTGTCTGAGGAGTTTTAAACCAAATTAGCCATTGTATTGTAAAAATATACCTGTTGGGTTTTTTTTCCCCCCACATATCTTTATGGGGTTGTCTATACAGGAGGCAGAATGTGCGTATGTGATCATCTTGATGGCGGTATACTGGTGCACTGAGGTACTTCCACTGGCTGTGACATCACTCCTCCCAGCTGTCCTTTTCCCTTTGTTTGGCATAATGCAGTCTAAAGATGTAAGTCAAAAAACCACCAGAAATCTGTTTTTGAAAAAAAAGAATCAATCTGCCAGAAATTGAATCAACTCCTGCCGTTCCCAGGTGGGCATGCAGTACTTGAAGGACACCAACTTGCTGTTTGTGGGAGGCCTGCTGGTTGCCGTGGCGGTGGAGCATTGGAATTTGCATAAACGCATCGCTTTGAGGGTGCTACTTCTCGTCGGCGTGCGTCCAGCGCTGTGAGTGGCTTGCCGACAGACTCGCATCCGCCCTGCTAATCTTTCAGACCTACATGTCCTTAGCTTATCTAGTCGACTGTCAGAACAGCAAATGTACTGAAGATAAGGGCGCTGCGTTCAAGGTTTTTACTGCATCGTATAACTCTGTGCCACTTTGTCACCTATGGTGATAAAACGAATTCTGAGTTTACGACTTCAGTTCCAAACAACTTTGATTTTTTATTTTTGCATTAATACGAGGCCAAATTCACCACTCAGTGTCTAGATGAGCTGCTGGTGCATCACAGGACACCTTTACTGTTGTTTTTTTCTTCTTCTTCTTCTTTCTGCAAGGTTGATGCTGGGTTTCATGGGTGTCACTGCGTTCTTGTCGATGTGGATCAGCAACACGGCTACCACAGCTATGATGGTGCCAATTGTCCAAGCAGTGTTGGATCAGCTCAACAACAGTGACAGAGAAGTGCCACAGATCCTCAATTCAGACGAGCATGTCCAGACATCAGACACTGACTGCAAGCCACCTGCGCAGACAGAAAAAGAGGCTGAGGGAAATGGTGAGTGGTTGTTAAATAAGCCGGTATTATGTAAAATCGACTTTGTTTTAGTTTACATCATCTTACGATTACGGAGTGTTGCCTTGATTGTTCCTCTTCGTCGCTGCAGTTTCCAAGCTTCTGTAACTCCCCCCACTCAGCTCCTACAGACTAGCCTGCAGCAATTAACAAACACCAGGTGGAACTGCGCATCTGCTGAGCTCTTTATACAAGCTGCTTTATGCTACTAGAGGAGCAATGTTGCAATGACTTCCTGAAGTCGGGATTGCAGAAAGAGCGGGAGTTTTTAAAGACAGAGGCCCTATTTAAAGGCGTCAAGATACAAAGAAGAATATCTTTTATACAACATTTTCGAAGGCAGAATGGTAACTAATTGTGCTAGAAAATAGCACTATTTGGCCTGAAAGTATATGATTTTTGTACTTATGATTTTCACATGACTCCTTTGAATGTTTCAAGATAAGAAAAAAAATCGATTCCATAATTACTGATGTGTTGCTTTGCCATGCTGTTTCTTGTGAAGACACCTACATTGATGTAGTGTAACATTGCTTAGCATCAAATTCTTTTTTTTCTTAAACTCTTTTCATTCCTTCCTCTTTGTTTAAAGGCCCAGCGGTTGTGACTTTCTTAGATGCCTCAGTCGAGGTTGCCAGGCACAAGGAGGCAATGGAGAGGCGAAGAATGGGTAAAGGGATGACCCTGTGTGTTTGTTACGCTGCCAGCATCGGAGGCACCGCCACGCTGACAGGAACTGGTCCAAACCTGGTGCTTATGGGACAAATGAACCAGTGAGTGCGTCCTTATGATTTACAAGCTCAGCTTAGTTTGTTTTTTTTTACAGCACAGCTGACACTATTTCCATGTGTCTTACAGGTTGTTTCCTGAAAATGAAGATGTGATTAACTTTGCCTCCTGGTTCGGATTTGCGTTCCCAAATATGATCCTCATGCTGACACTAGCCTGGCTCTGGCTGCAGTTGGTCTTCATGGGGTTCAAGTGAGTCTCTGACAGAAAATGTAACATCTTTCCTGTGTTAGCGCCACGTTTTGACAGTAGAGACGACGTGAAAATTCTGACTCCCGTGCGATTCCTCTAGTTTCAGGAAAACATGGGGCTGCGGGGCAACCAAGACAGAAAAGGAGATTGCTGCATATAACGTGATCCGTGAGCAACACCGTCAGCTGGGGACCATGAGTTTTGGAGAGATAAGTGTGTTGAGTCTCTTCGTTTTGCTGGTCGTCCTTTGGTTCTCCAGAGATCCCGGTTTTGTTCATGGCTGGGCTACAGAGCTAAACTCCACAGCAGAGTGTGTACTTATGATTTTCATTTCTGATTTTACACATTTGCACAAATTTGTACATGAATGCAGTTGATGGCAGCATCTCCCTGATCTTCTAACCTCGCAGATATGTGACAGATGCCACAGTAGCGATCTTTGTGGCCATCCTGCTCTTTGTCCTACCCTCTGAACCACCACGATTCTGTTCACGCGGGACTCGAAGTTTTGATATAAGTAAGGCATCATTATAGAAAAAAAATTCTAATTAAAAGGAGGCTATTTCTGTAATGTTTTGTCTCTTGTGGGTGTTTTCATTCAATCTATAGCCACGCAACAGACCTCTACCTCAACACCCCGACTCCTCACCTGGAAAGTTGCCCAAAAGAAGGTGCCATGGGGCATTGTACTTCTCCTTGGGGGCGGGTTTGCCCTCGCCAAGGGGAGTGAAGTAAGTCGCAAGAACAGCCACATTTCTATGTTATATTGTCACACACTGTTGTGTTAAGATAGATTATGCTATTGACCCTTTGCAACTACATCGCCAAACCCCTTGACAGACACCAGAAGTGAAGGTCCTCTCTTCTCCATTGTCTGTGGGAATGTCTTCAAGTCCAGAAGTTTTGGAAGGATGTTATTAGGTGTCTATCTGAATTGTTTGAGGTGAAAACCCCATCAGACGTTAAAATTTGTGTTCTAGGAATAAACCCAATGGAATTTAAACAATCACAGATGAAAACCAAATTGATAGACTACAGACTTCTTCAAGTTTGTGGTGATTTTGATATATAGTTTAGTGTGTAATGCATTGGAAGTGCCAAAATGAAAGGATTGCGTGTACACAAATGTAAGAATCTGAGGTTATGGGTTTAATAGTTTGTGATGACACTTGTTGTACGTGAGAGTTTGCTCTTCCTGATATTTTCTACATCCACTTCAAAAGGACTGAATATCGGTAATTCTTCAACATTAGGTCATCAAGCTTCAGAAGATGAATCATTAATTAAAAACATCAAAGAGGTCCAACATTTGCACACTTTAATATAGTTGTTGGTGTTGTAGTGTGTACTTGCCATTAGAATCGTCTTTACTGTGAACATTGTCTACAATATTGTGAGCATCTAAACAACTTGAACCACTCAGTTTTAGTCACATCGAAACAGCACAACCTTCAAATTACTGAACTTTTATTTTTTTTGTTTAAAAGTACATTTTGTTTTGTATGTCACATACAGTGTTTTTATGGTTTGTTCAACTTTTTTTTTTTTAATGCAGATGAAACTCAGTTCCATCTCACAAATAGCAGTTAATTTGGTCAAAATGCATTGTATTGTGTCATGTTGTGTGGCTCCTTAGCTTGCCTTATGTCATGTTTTTCTGCTTTCAGGAATCAGGGCTCTCAAAATGGATGGGGGACCAAATGAGTCCTCTGCAGAACATCCCTCCCTGGGGAATAGCTATCATTTTATGCCTGCTGATTGCTACTTTCACAGAGTGCACCAGCAATGTGGCGACTGCGACGCTGTTCCTACCTGTCTTAGCCTCGATGGTAAGAGCTATCACAGAGACAGTTACATGAGATAATGGGAAGCTACGTAAAAACTGGCTGGAGACATAAACTCATGCCTGACCGCAGCAGGCATGAGTTTATGTCATGCCTGCTGCGGACATTTAACTTAATTCGGACAATTAAGTTAAATGTCCGAACTGGAGTTGCAGCACTCACATCACTCCCAGTGAGAACTGGCCTACTTTCCCATGTCTGGCAAGCTCTCTAGTTGGTTATTCGGGGTGAATATGTTCAGCTCTCCTCAGTGGGGCCCTCCTCCCATTAATAACCTGCCAAGTACACCAGAGCAGCCCACTGCCCTGTCTGGCTGTCACAAAGCAACTAAAGAATGACATTACTGTGCCTACCGGCTGACCACTTCACAGAATTACAAAGATCACACCACAAAAGATAGTTTCCAATTGGAACAATTAAACTAATTGTAGCCCGGGAAATACTTAGCCTCACAGGACACAATAACTGGGGTTCTTAATGTGCAGTATATTTTATTTTTAGTT
>CAEFZX010015920.1:0-12992 GCA_903066825.1 Alfaro cultratus | reverse complement strand
GAGGTCAGCAGCACACCATCCCCACTATAAACAGTGTTGGTGCTGCACTGCTTCCCCCTCCTGAGACGCCGGATGGTGGACCAGAATCGCCTCGAAGCAGTGCGGAAGTCTTTCTCCATGGCCTCTCTGAACTCCTCCCACACCCAAGTTTTTGCCTCAGCAACACCTGAGCCGCATGCCGCTTCGCCCGCCGGTAGCCATCAGCTGCTTCTGGAGTCCCACAGGCCAAAAAGGCCTGGTAGGACTCCTTCTTCAGCCTGACAGCATCCCTCACCGAAGGTGTCCACCAACGGGTTCAAGGGTTGCCGCCGCGACAGGCACCGACAACCTTGCGGCCACAGCTTAGATAAGCCGCTTCGACAATGGAGGCACAGAACATGGTCCACTCAGACTCAATGTCCCCCACCTCCCCTGGAACATGTTCAAAGTTCTGCCGGAGATGGAAGTTAAAGCTCCGTCTCTCAGGGGATTCTGCCAGACGTTCCCAGCAGACCCTCACAACAAGTTTGGGCCTGCCAGGTCTGATCGGCATCCTCCCCCACCACCGGAGCCAACTCACCACCAGGTAGTGGTCAGTGGACAGCTCCGCACCTCTCTTCACCCGAGTGTCCAAGACATACGGCCGCAGATCCGATGAAACGAGGACAAAGTCGATCATCGAACTACGGCCTAGGGTGTCCTGGTGCCAAGTGCACACATGGACACCCTTATGCCTGAACATGGTGTTCGTTATGGACAATCCGTGACGAGCACAGAAGTCCAACAACTGAAAACCACTTGAGTTCAGATTGGGGGAGTGTTCCTCCCAACCACGCCCCTCCAGGTCTCACTGTCATTGCCCACTTGAGCGTTGAAGTCCCCCAGCAGAACAAGGGAGTCCCCAGGAGGGGCACTCTGCAGTACCCCCTCTAAGGACTCCAAGAAGGGTGGGTAATCTGAACTGTTGTTCGGCCCATAAGCACAAACAACAGTCAGAACCCGTCCCCCCACCCAGAGGCGGAGGGAGGCTACCCTCTCGTTCACTGGGGTAAACCCCAACGTACAGGCGCCGAGATGGGGGGCAACAAGTATGCCCACTCCTGCCTGGCGCCTCTCACCGTGAGCAACTCCAGAGTGGAAGTATGTCCAGCCCCTCTCAAGGAGACTGGTTCCAGAACCAGAGCCATGTGTCGAGATGAGACCGACTATCTCTAGCCGGAACCTCTCAGCCTCACACACCAGCTCTGGCTCCTTCCCCACCAGAGAGGTGACATTCCACATCCCAAGAGCTTCTGCAACCGAGGATCGGACCGCCAGGGCCCCCTCCCTCAGCCACCACCCATCTCACATTGCACCCGACCGCTTTGGCCCCTCTCACAGGTGGTGGGCCCATGGGAGGAGGGACCCATGTTTCCTATTCGGGCTGAGCCCAGCCGGGCTCCATGGGTAAATGCCTGGCCACCAGGCGCTCACCATCATGCCCCCCTTCCAGGCCTGGCTCCAGAGTGGGGCCCCGGTGACCCGCGTCCAGGCGAGGGAACACGAAATCCAAAGATTTTGTCCATCATCGGGGTCTACCCGTTCTTATCCGTTTCTTATAACTGCCGGTTCTGGTTCTGGTATCAGTTCTGGTTGTGGTATTTGACCCGGTTCTGGTTCAGATGGTCTGTGTCTGCTCTCCAGCTGGTCCATCACGCCCCTCATGTACCCGGCCTCCTTCTTCTTCAAGATCCCCAGCACGGCCTACGTGGTCCTGACCAGCGTCAACATCCTCATCGGCATCAACGGCAGCATCTCCACCTTCGTCATGGAGCTGTTCGGCAACCACGTGAGTCTTCCTCTCGCCTGGCCTTCAGGTGGAGTGTGGGCGTAGCTCTGACTTCCTGTTTCCTGCAGGAGATCGGCGGCATCAATGACATCCTGAAGAACGTCCTGCTGGTCTTCCCTCACTTCTGCCTCGGCCGCGGCCTCATAGACATGGTGAAAAACCAGGCGATGGCCGACGCCCTCGAGAGATTTGGTGAGATGCAGCTCCCCGCTCCAGGTGTGCCCCACCTGGGTCAGGTAGATGACTGCTCTTGTGTTCCAGGTGAGAACAGGTTCCGGTCGCCCCTGGACTGGGACATGGTGGGAAAGAACCTGTTCGCCATGGCGGTGGAGGGCGTGGTCTTCTTCATCATCACCATCCTCATCCAGTACAGGTTCTGCATCAAGCCCAGGTGAGGTCTGGTTGTGATCCTCATCAGAAGCTCACCTGGGTCAGTTTGATGTTACCTGAAGTGTTTCTGTGTGAAGGCCCGTCAGTAAACTCACCAAGCTGGGACCACTGGGGGAGGAGGACGAGGACGTGGCGCGTGAGAGGCATCGCATCGTCCAGGGCCTGGGACAGGGGGACATCCTGGAGCTCCGGCAGCTCACCAAGGTCTGCAGAGGTCCAACACCTGGACAGGTCCAACATTTGAACTGGTTTAAACACCTGACCTGGTTTTTGTCCTCCAGGTGTTCAAGCGGAAGCAGAAGCCGGCAGTGGACCGGCTGTGTGTCGGAATTCCTCCTGGAGAGGTGAGGCTGACTTCCTGCTGCAGGTGGAGAACCAGAACCTGCAGCTGACTTACATCCTGTCTGTCTGGTTCTATTGGGTTCTGCCTGGTTCTGGTCCAGTGCTTTGGTCTGCTCGGTGTGAATGGAGCTGGAAAAACCACAACCTTCAAGATGCTGACAGGAGACACCCTGGTGACCAGCGGAGAGGCCTTCCTGGCTGGCAAGAGGTGAGGGACCCACTGGGTCCACTAACACCACCTGAGGGCGCTGTGGGACAGGAAATTCTCATCCTGCTTCCTGTGTCTGTGCAGCATCCTGCGGGAGATCGAGGACGTCCACCAGAACATGGGCTACTGCCCTCAGTTTGACGCCATCAACGAGCTGCTGACAGGAAGAGAGCACCTGGAACTGTACGCCATCCTCAGAGGCGTCCCGGAGCAGGAGGTCTGCGACGTGAGTCCCGGTCACACCTGGTGACACACCTGCTGGGCGGGGCTGTGTTGCTGGCCTCTGATTGGCTGTTGTTTTATTGGCAGGTGGCGGAGTGGGGCATCAGGAAGCTGAGTCTGCTGAAGTACGCCGATAAGAAAGCAGGAAGCTACAGCGGAGGAAACCTGAGGAAGCTGTCCACTGCCATTTCTCTGATCGGAGCGCCCCCTGTGGTCTTCCTGGTAAAACACACTGCCACCATGCTCAGCAGCAGCTGCAGACCAACACACACACACACACACACACACACACACACACACACACACACACACATCACACCAAGTAGCAGAAGAAGAAGAGCTTCAGGTGTGATCAGGATGCCCCGCCCCCTCCTCCACCTGTTCTGCAGGACGAGCCGACCACAGGGATGGACCCCAGGGCCCGACGGGCCCTTTGGAACTGCATCCACAGCGTCATCAAGGAGGGCCGCTCCATCGTCCTCACCTCACACAGGTGAGACGTCCTCAATGTGTCTTCAGTCTGTCCCAGCAGAGGGACGGAGGACAGTGTCACTGACTGTGTGTGTGTGTGTGTGTGTGCGTGCACTGCAGCATGGAGGAGTGTGAGGCTCTCTGCACCAGGATGGCCATCATGGTGAATGGCAGGTTCCGATGTCTCGGCAGCGTCCAACACCTGAAGAACAGGTAACGCAGCTGGAGTTCAGAATAAGAGCTCTTAGTTTTTAGAGGTTCTGTCATTCCTACTGACCGCCAGCAGGTGGTGCTCAGAGCTCTGAATGTTCCCTTTGCTTACTGCGCCGCTCCAGCAGTAATATCACACCTGGGACATATCGGATGATCAATCACTGGCTAAAACGTCGTCTGAAGCTCCGTTCCTCTTGTCTTCTCGGATGCGGTTTGTTTTCATGGCCTTTCGGCTCCTAGACCATTTCACCGTCGTTGGACTGATTGCCTGTTGACTGGAGAAGAGAAGCGGTGTATCGCTGTGACGGGTTGATCTTTGTTCAAACTACTCTGCTGTTGGTGATGATGGTCTTTATGCCTTCTCAGCTTCTTCTGACCACTGTGTTGATTCACACACTGGAGCTTAACCAACAGTGTTAGCCTGTCTAAGTTTGCTGCTTCACTTTATGAGGCAGCATCTCTCTCTCTCTCTCTCCCAATCATAGCCTGTTCTTTCTGCCTGTGGAACAGGCTATGAGTTTGGACATGGATAGCTCCCACTGTTGTGCAGGTTGTGAGGCTGCACTTCAGGCACATGATGACCTCTGATGATGATGACCTCTGCCCTGCCTGCCTTGGGCATGTTCACCTGGTGGAGGCCTTGTCAGAAAATCCCTGCATCAGCTGCAGCTACATGCCCTGTGGGGCTGGTCCAGTGGCGCCCCAAGTGTGGCTTTCTGTTCAGCTGGCCATGCCTAGGCGCTCCAAGCGCCGGACTGAGGCCTCGGTGTCTGTGGCTCCTTCTACAAAGAGGCGAGCTAAGTCTGAGGAGCATCAGTCTGGAGAATTGGCGCAGGTGAAATCCCTTTATCAGGCATGCCAGCTGGATGCTTTGATGGCTCGGTTCTCTTCACCTCCTGTGCCTGAGTTGGTTGTGGAGGAGTTGTGCTTTCTTTGGCTGCCTCTGGCTTTAGGAGTAAGGAGGAAGCATAGTCATGTCAAGCTTCAGAGACTGGCTCACACTCTTCATCTCAAAGTGCAGCTAGTGGGTCAGGTGACCATCAGGTGACCGCTCTATGTGGTCTGGTACTGCCCTTTTTCAGACGTGGGCAGGCCCCTTCTCTGTCTCTCCATCAGAGGAGTACCTGAGGGAGCTGCATGCTTGCTGGAGGGACCATACAGTTTTCTCATGCCTCTCCACAGATGGCTGTGTGTTGGTGTCTATGCATGAGTGGGTCAAGGCAGGCTGGGATCAAATGTCTGCAGTTGAAACTGCTGTTGCCTCGCTCATTGTGTCATCAGATGAAGCTCTGCCCTTTCATACACTTATGAGGTTCTTCAGGCTGTTGCAAGTCGAGAGCGGTTTACACCAATAGGCCTGACAGATGCATACTTTCATGCACTTTCATGCAGCAGAACATTGCTGCATTCTCAGACTTGCCTCTCCAGGGTGTTCACTCTGTGAGTGAAAGCATCCCTCTGTCCTCTGCAGGCCTGTAGAGTGAAGGATCTTCCAGACCTCGATGACCAGCTTCCCTCCGCTCCATCCTGAGTGAATACATCTCGCCATACGATTTGCCTGCTTGGAGAAGAGCTGCCTGATTCCATCTCAGCCACTGTGTTTTGAGGTTCATCCTCCATGACAGCTTACCTGTCTGTTTAACTTACTGACTTAGTTGCTACAGAGAGGTGCTCACGACAGACGCCAGCTCCATGGGATGGAGGGCAGTGTGGTAACACCAGGAGGTTTGGGGCTGCTGGTGTTGACAGGGTCGCTCCAACCACATAAATGTGCTGGAGCTGTGCTCTGTGCATTTGACTCTCTGGGACTTTTTGCCTCTTTCTCTGATTTGCCTACTCTTGGGAGGATGTTGCTGGTAGCTCCGTATTGGCCAGCACAGCTGTGGTTCCCACTTCTACAGAGTCTGTGTCATGACGTCCCATAGTGTCATCGGGCCAGGAGAGATTTGCTTTCTCTGCTGGGTGGACTGACATGGCGCCTCCGGCCACTGGGAGGCCTGAGCAGCAGCCCATTTTGAGTGCGTCTATGGTAAAGAATGCTGCGGCCTACATTTGGTCCTCCAGCGCCGCCTAGAGGTCCACAAGAACCCCCATGTTTTTACCAGCGCAGTAACGTTACTGTCGGACTTCAGTCGCTCAGAGGCAGTACAAGTTTCCACCACGTGGTGGCAGTGATGTGCCAGTCAGTTGTTTAATATGCTCTAATGAGCAGAAGAAGAAACCAGCTCCTCTTCCCATCAACAACCAGTGGATCAGGATTCTCCTTTATGGCTTCAACAAAAACCAGAACCTGAAACACTGACAGGTTCTGGAGGTTCTGGCATTGAGCCTCGACCCACAGACTGGATCTGAATCCAAACAGATAAAGATGAACAGTTCTGATTGTATATTTGTTACAATATGGAGGTAGATTCTGGTTCTTGCTATTGAAGCAGTTTTCAAATTAATTTGGAGATTATTTGGCTATATTTTCTTTTGCACTTTAAATTATTTTTCAACAATAAAATTCATTGGATTATTTATTTTAATGCATTTAATTTGAGCACATAATTTAAACAATTTTCATATTTTCCCCAGGTTCTTTGAGTCTCAAGTCCTCTTGATGCCACAACACATATTACAACATTTTTGAGTTCTTAAATTTTCTTGTTTTCTTCTAGAAAATTTCAAAGGTTTTCGGCAGAAATGTGCCAAACTCCTTTTTTATATCTAAAGAAGGAAATTTAAAAAGGGAGAATATTTCCGCCAAAAACATTTTCTAGAAAAAACATGAAAATGTTTTGAGTTTCAAAAGTCAAAAATGTTCAACTTTTCAAATTGAACTGTTCAGTTTTTTTGTCAGAAATCTCCTGCTTTCCGTCTGCAGCGGCTCTGATGCGGTTTGGTGAACATGCTCCTCTTGTTGCCGTTGGATGAACTTCTGGCCTGTTCAGATGTTTTTTTGTGCAGGTTTGCGTACAAATGATGGATAAAGCTCCTCGTGATTGTCACATTATGGTGTAATTATATTTTATGTTTTTGATGGTAAACCATACATGGATTTGATTTTCAAATAGAACAAGAGCCAGGTCAACTTGGTAAACCAATAAATGGGCGCTGGGGTCAAAGGTTAAAGCCCTGTAGCAGCAGGATCCTCTACCCATGCTGGGACTGGTGGCTGTGCTGTGGGGAGCCAGAATCTAGTTTCTCTATTTCTGCGTGGGGCTCGAAGGTCGGCCCAGCCGATGGTCGGTGAACTCCTGTTCGGTTCTGGGCGTTTGGTGCAGCCGGACCTCCAGCGGCTCGAATGTCAAACGGTTTTGTGTTGGCTGCGTCTCAGAGCTGCAGGTGCTTCCTGCTGCATCCTGATGGTTCTGGTATCACTTTGTGGCCAGACCTTGGGATTCATAGAACCGTATTTACATTCGTAGCTTTAGTTTGGAACTGACCACCAGAGGGCGGCGGTGAGTGTCTGCAGACAGTGAGCTGTGTGTGTATGTGTGTGTTGTCAGGTTCGGCGACGGCTACACCATCATCCTGCGGGTGGCGGGGCCCGACCCGGACCTGCGTCCCGTCATGAAGTTCATAGAGAGTGAGCTGAGCGGCAGCACGCTGAAGGAGAAGCATCGCAACATGCTGCAGTACCAGCTGCCCTCCTCCCTCTCCTCGCTCGCCCACATCTTCTCCACCTTCGCCAACAACAAGGACGAACTGCAGATCGAAGACTACTCTGTCACCCAGACCACCTTGGACCAGGTGAGTGTCCGCACACCTGGACAGGTAAATCTGGACTGGAAGGTGCCGGGGCTGATGGGAAATGTGTTTTTTGCGCTGTCAGGTGTTTGTGAACTTTGCGAAGGACCAGAGTGACGACTACCTGTCCAAAGACGCGTCGGTGAGGCGGAAGGACGTGATCATCAGCGTCCCGGCGCCAAGCTCCGCCTTCGGAGGTGCGGAGGGCGAGAGCGTCATGTGACCCCGGGAGGCGGGACTTCACCTGGACTCGACCTGCAGCGGAAGACACGCCCCCTCCTCACCTGAGCACTGATTCACATGGCGGTAGGCGGAGCCTCCTGCCGCCCGATGCCAGTCAATGCAGTGATTCGCTGAACACTTGAACCCGATGAAGAATCCCAATCATTTCAAACTGATCAATTTTTATCTACTTTGATTCCGTTCTTAGTGTCCAACTTTATTTATATTTGTAGCTGGAGCAGAATCATTTATTCTGATGTTTTATTTTGGCGGGGTCCATGCTGTTTCCTGTTTTAGCAGCCAATGAGAAGCCTGATTTTTTTATTTTATTTTTTTCATTGTTTTTATAAAGATGATGGGATGGAAGCAGCCAAATACCTCATTAGGCCTGGAAGCTGCAGCACTGATCTGTGATCTGATTGGTCGCCTGACCGCAGCACTTTGTGTTCCAGACTTCAGTCTGTTTGCACTGGTTCTGATCTGGTTCTGATCCGATCAGCATGTTGTTGTGCTGTTGATGGAAAAAGAGCTGTTACAGCCCAACTAGCAGAATAAACCTCCTGAAACCTCCACCCCGCCTCCGTGTGCTGCTCAACACACACACACACACACACACACACACACACTTTATCTGAAGCGGTTCTGGTTCTGATCCAAACTGAGTAATCCGTCCCCTTCCTTCCATGTTCTGTTTACCATCAGACCCAATCAGAACCATTCTGTTTACTCCAGATTGAACAGAACTCTGTCGGAAGCTAATGGTTAGGCTAATGGTTAGCTTATGCTAACTGTTAGCTTATGCTTATGAAGATGAGACTGCCTCTCATTTCGTTAACAGTAAAATCTTCAGTTTCTGATTCTGTTACATTTGATCATGTTAAAGTTTTATGAAGATGAGGAACACTTTTGGACAATAATTGTCTTAAGATTAAAAGATGGCTGTCATCCTGAAACTGAAGTGGCTGATGGGAAACATGGAAAACTTAAAATTCTGTTAAAGATGTGGATTTATTTTTTTTTTTTCGTATTTCAGATTCTGTATAAAATGATTTTCAGTTATTTTTAGAAGATAAAATGAATAATGAAGCTGCAGCTAACCAATCGTTAGCCCTGCATCGTCATAGAAACGTCACACTGCAAAGAAGAGTTTATTGCTTGTTGTTGAGCATTTGGATCAGAACCTGAGCAGAACTTTGGGGTACAGTGGCCGGCTGCTGTGATTGGTTCGTCCAGGGCAGAAGGCGGAGCCTAGGTCAGGCCTGAATGAGAAGAGTGGATGTGTCGCCATGGAGACGGCAGGAAGTTACTTCATGGGGGAGAAAGGACAGGGGAACATGAGCTGGTTTCTCTGGGAGTCCAGGTGGGCGACGCTGTTCCTCACTGAGAGACAGCAGGTAGCAGTTAGCCAGCGCTCACCTGAGTGATGTCACAGAGCGGGGGCGGAGTCTTACCTGCTGCAACCACTCTGGCGTCAGTGTGAGCCTTGTGTCGACATTCAGCTCGATGGTCGGCGCTCTCGAACCACCAGAGGGCGTGAACTAGGACACCAGAAGATCCGGTTAGAGACGCAACTCCTAGAACATCCGGAGGAACCGACATCTAGTCGGGTTCTCACAGAACCCGGCCGTGTTTCTGGTACCTCGGTTCAGCAGTCCGAACTCGCTGTGGAACGCCCCCAGCAGCTTCCCATAACCCGGAGCGTCATGAGCTGACATGGCCGCCTGGAAGGCCCCGCCCCAAACTGCTGGGCCCCCGGGACGCATCCGGAAGGTCGCCAACTCGAACACACCTGGAACACAGAACCACTGTCAGAACCCAGCAACAGAACAGAACATCATCCTCATGTACTTGCTGCTAAATGTGTAACTTACTGTTACAGGAAAACTGTTAATCCACCATCATCTGTGGCTATGCTAACTAGCCTTAGCTTTCACCACATGCTATGACAGCTGCAGCGTAGCAGGGGACGAGCAGCGCCACACACAGTGTGATTACAGCACTAAGACCCTCCTCCTGGCTCTGATGGGTTGTTTAGAACCGGTGACCCGGTCAGGCCCAGGTGGGGCAGTAGGCGGGGCCTACCTCCCTGCTGGGGGGGGCTCTTCAGGCGGCTCCAGGGCACCAGGTAGGAAATCTCGTTGTCCTGCGCCGTCAGCAGCGGTAAGGCCTTGGAGATGTACTCTGAGATCCAGCAGGGGTCCTGAGCCAGGGCTGCCCGCACAGCTGCCCGCTGGGAGTAACTGTCTGAGACGAGGGGGGTTAGACCCAAACATCTTGAACCAGAACCTCCTGATCTGAACTTTTTATCCAGGAAGTGTCCTCACCATACTGCCATATATGGAAGACCTTGTTGAGGCCGCCATACTCCATGGTCCAGTAGCCAATCAGCTGGGAGTGGGCGGTGCGCAGGTGGATCTTCTCATTGGTCAGCTTGAGGAAGGCCGAGTTCTGGTCTGGACGGATGCTGTAGGTTCTAAACTCATAAAAGGTTCTCTGCTCCTGCTGGGGTCCGGTGGCCAGACAGGCCCTGGGCTGCAGAGAGGGGCCGAGACGACAGAGGTCTCACTCTGACAAGAAACCCATGGCATCTGCAATAACTGGAATCTGACTAAAACCATACAGAAAATCTGAAAATGAACCTTTTGGTTCAACTGAATTATGTAAAAAAATAACCGAAACTGAAGTTCATATTTTGTTGCTCAGCCTATTGGGGCGATACAATCCAGTCCAGTGTTTTCATCTCTAGTTGTTTTGGGTCATTTTTCTGTTGGATGACCTTTGACCTGTGACCCTGGGCAGCACATTTCTCTCCAAAACGCCTCGATAGTCTGGAGGTTTCATCGTTCCCTGAACAGATTCAACACACCAGAATACCACAAAGTCTTTATTATTAATTCCGGCATTACTGGCAACGTAAAAGATAAATTATCTTATAAAGCACCACATTTTTCATTTTATTAAAGATGTAGAGCTAATTACATGACATAAACAAGACCTTTATATATTATAAATAATATCAATATTTCTCCAATTATAGGAGGAATAAATTAAATAAGAAGACATGAAAATGTCTAAACAGTTTATCATGATCAACTATGATAAAAATGCTATGTTCAATGTATCCATAAGTTGAGCAAAAGTCAATAACGAACAAATGACTTAGGTTCACAAAAGAATAACAAATCTGGTTGTTAAAACTAGGGTTGTTACACAGATACAAGCAAAAGTTAATATTTTTGCTTATGTGGTGCCATATATGTTATTCTGAGACTTTATTGAAGTAAAAAATAAGATGAAACTATTAGGTCTATCGAGGTGGACATTGGCCATTGAGAGAAACTGGAATCACTTTGAGGTCTTGTTTAGGTCATTTAATTAGCTCTATTTCCTTAAGAAAATGAACATTTAATAAAGACTTTGTGTTATTCTGATTTAGTGATGTAATTAGATTAGTTGTGCTACCACCCCCCAGCCACTAGAGGCAGCATCAGGCCCGAAAAGATGGGACTAAGGAGCAGAAGCTAAAGTATTTGTTAAAAACTGTGAGCTGCTGAAGTAAATAAGAGAGAAGTTCAAATACATGCTGAGAGTGAAAATCCTTCCTAAAGGTGAAAATATATCACAGATTTCAAAAGAAAANAACATGCTGAGAGTGAAAATCCTTCCTAAAGGTGAAAATATATCACAGATTTCAAAAGAAAATAAAAACGGGAGACCAAGGATAATATAGGAAGTAGCGCCCCCTACACTTCCGGAGTGCAATGATCCCATTTCCATATAAGGTCTGAGACTAATAGCGGTCCTTCCCGCCCCTTCCTGTTTGCTGCAGCGAGGTCCTTCTCAAACAATCCACAGTGGACCTTTATCTCCTCCACACACACACACACACACACACACACACACACACTTTCTCTCTGTTTTCCTGAACAGCTGAAGGCCATGAGGCGTTCAGGGTCCGCCCCCAAGACTCCAATGGTCCCTAGCTGGTTCTGACCTTTTTTCGCCGATCAGTCATTGACACAAACAACCGAACCGAACCGAACGCATAGAACTGCAGATTCTGCTGCCGGTTGTCTGACTCTGCAGACAACTTGTGACTCATAAAGGTTCTACGCCAGAAAACCTGCGAGTTCGTTTCGTTTCTGTTCTGTTGGTTCTGAACCGACCGTGCTTTGGTTCCGGTCTGGTCCAGATGATGCAGGTGAACTCACCTGAGCAGCAGCAGCAGTTGTTCTGAACAGGGCAGCTGAAGGCCTCATAGAACCGAACAGCTTCAACATTTTGACGGTGCAGAACCTGAAGAGATCAGCAGCACAGATCCTCTAAATGCAAGAGGTCCCACTCTGAAGGAGGACCCTCTTCATCTGTAGCGATCCTATGAAAACAGGAGGACTCACTCTGACAACGGCAGTTTGTTTAGTCTGCAGTTTGCCAGAAATCATTTACTCATGATGTCTCACTCCAAAAGAAAAACAGTGTTAATTTCATTATTTATTTATTAAAATGGGATATTTAAATATCGAATGGACAAGAATATCTGCGCATGCGACTTTTGGCTCATGACAAAACCTTGTTTATTAAAATCTACCGATAGGTGGCGGTAAGGGGAACAGAATTTCACAAAAAATAAACAAGTGACGCGTGTGACGTCACATCCGTTGAGGAAGTGAAGCAGCACGGGGACAGTAAGGTGAGCGGTGAGCATGCTGAAGCTGCTGCAGGTTAGTTTCCGCCGCCAGGTGTGGAGGAGCGTCGGCTCCGCGGCGGTGCGCGAGACCGCGGCGGTCCGGAGCTGCTCCGCGGCGGTGCGCGAGACCGCGGCGGTCCGGAGCTGCACCGTGGATCCGAACCTGGAGGAACAGTTCGTGTTCCTGGACTGTGCAGGTGAGCAGCTACCGAACCTCCTTCTACTGGTTCCGGTACCGGAGCTTGCTGCTGTTCTGACCCGATGTGTGGTTCCGGTTCTGATGCTCCGCTGAACAGCCGAGATGTTCTGTAGAACCTTCTAGACCCAGCTTCAGAACTGTTTAGCATTAGCATGACCAGAACCAGGATGTGTTTCCGCTTTTGATGGTTCTGGTTCTTTTGGACCTCTCATTGGGTTTTATCTCCAGAACTGTTCTGCCTCAGGTCAAGGATCTCAGCTCGGTTCTGGTTCCTATAGTCCAGTTTCACAGAAAGTATTCACACACCTCCTAACCCGGAACCAGAACCCATCTGGTCCAGAATGTTCTGGTTACGTCAGGAGACTCAGCCGGAAATATTATGGGATGGTTTTTAGATCAAAGCAGATTCATGGCCTAGTCAAAGTGTAGCAGTACTTAATGCTCTAAGGAACGAGATCGCATCTGAAATCAGGAAACTAAATTCGTCTACTGGAGCCGT